>OVAN01010984.1:0-15136 GCA_900406275.1 Anastatica hierochuntica
AAAAATATATATAATATATAGAATAATCTATACAAAAAAAGAAAGTTTTTTCTATAATGAAACCTAATAATTATCCCTTTTCGATTACGAAACATAGAAAGGAGAACTTTCGTACTGCTATTATGCAACTACCCAATGTTCGATCTCAAAATCCTTACCAAGTTCTCTTGCTCGAACTGTTCACCATTTTATTCTTATGTTCCATCTTCTTTGTGGTCTGATGAAAAAGACTTTAGTGGTTTCTAGTTCTTGAATAGTTGTTTGCGATCTCGGCTTGGTGGCTATTAGGTTTAAGTTCTGACAGAGCATCTCAGCCATGGTCTTTGCTGACTTTTGATGATTTAGTTTCATCCTCTGTTGTCTTCTGGGTTCTTCTTGACGCTTAACAACAAGATTGTTCAATGCTGATTTCATTTTGTAGCCTTTCGCGATCGAGGAGTTACTTTTTTTTTGGAGTCCAATATGTTTTCTTTAAGGGATTGACTTTACTATCTTACCTTAGGATAGTCGTTTGGAAAATCAGGTTATCTTCGGCTATTCAGTTGGGTTGGTTTCCATCAGTTTGTGGTTTCATTCAGAAGAAGCATTCTGTGTTTGCCCTGCGGCTGGCTCATGGCTTCATGATGGTGAAGCAATATAATGAGCTTTTCTTCTCTCAACCAAATAAAAGTGGCGGGGGGTTCGACTAAATTCTTGTTGGGTCCATATTTCACCCCTGTCAAGGCCCATCTGATTATTCATGCCCTTGAAGACTAGCCTTTGAGGCCTAGATTTGCGATGAAGAATAGATGAGACCGAGTCAAAGAAGCGGTTGTGGAGTCCTAGATTTGAGGAGAAGATCTCAGGAATACGTGTGATGGAGAAATCTGGATCAATTCATTATTTAAGGAAGAAGAGGGCTTAGAGGGATGCCCTCATGATGTTCTTACTTCAATTCATCCACGAGAACAAGAGACAAAAAAAAATCTTAATTAGTAGATATTTACTCATTCTCTTTTGTAGTCATTAGATCATTTTTGCATTCATTAACATATTCAATATCATCTACATCATCAATCCATTGTTTAACTGGTTTGTAATATTTTATGAGAATCAATCC
This sequence comes from Anastatica hierochuntica, assembly GCA_900406275.1. Lineage (NCBI taxonomy): Eukaryota > Viridiplantae > Streptophyta > Magnoliopsida > Brassicales > Brassicaceae > Anastatica > Anastatica hierochuntica. The sequence goes on from OVAN01010984.1 coordinate 1,100, forward strand.
AACATCTTTTGAATAATCCATTGAAAGCTTGTACGAGATTACCCATAAGCCTTTTCCCTCATCTTAATTCTCTAAATTATAAGTGTGTGATCTTGCATCCACATTTTGGCGCCATCTTTGGGGAAGGAGTCATCGAATTCTTCACTCTGTAGTTAACGATGGATCCCGTCGTTGAAGATTTGAATCTACCCGAATTCGTGTCTCTGACACCGAGTCTTGGATCACCGGAAGCTGGCGACTCAAGTCTCCCGATCCCTAAGCCACCTCGTACTGAAACCCAAAACAAGACTCGACACTCATAAGAGACTATACCCGATCTCAGAGATCCAAGAGTGCTTTTTCAGAAGCCTATCGAGACTATGGGTGAGAGATCCCTGTTCCCCAGAGAAGCTGAACAACAAGTACCTACGAGACCTCGACCCCTAGTCTCAGCCTTATATCAAGTCTTGACCTAGCTTTCCGAGATCCGCCAGATGATATTGCTCTTGGTAAATAAGACTCAAAATAATGAGCGGTTGGTTTACCAACTCGCATCCTGACAAGAGTAACACAATCAGCGAATCGAGAAGGTATCGAGATCTCTGGTTTCGTCGACGAGACCTCCACCACGTCGAGGCCCTGGCTTCACCTTCGGTGACATCGCAACTGATCCCTCTTTTTCCTCGTGGTCGCCTGAACTTTTCACTTGTCAGCACGGTAGTTAGAAATCAAGGACCTTCATCTGTCAAGGACCTTCATCTGAGACTCCGACTCCATGTACGACCCACACATTCGTTCCTCCAACCACCTTGGTCATGAGAACCAATGTAGCTAGCACCAACGCCACGCCTGCGCAGGTACCTGACCCAATACCTAACCAGAGCCTTGATCTCCCTCCTCCTCCACATGTACTCAGGTCTCGTTTGGAAGCCTAGGAACCTATTGGGGGACGAACCTCCACCTCCATCCACCGAGCGCAGACGCAATCCCTCAATCCCGATACGCAGGTACAGCCGGAGGCAGAAAATTTAAGTTACCTGAATCCTTAATGTAACATTCACCGTCACCACGTTGGCTCAGGTACCCTAAAGAGGCCTTTTTCTCCACGATATTGGAGAGACGACCGTAATGGACATGCCTGGTTTCCTCAAGGGCTGCCCAACCATGTACATCGTGACAACTGTTGATGCTGGTGGATCTTGGTTTCGGTCTCCTACATTCAAGCCTGTTTGCTGAGTCTCCCCCGACGTGTCCATCGCGGTTGGTGGTATGAGGCTGCTGTTATCTTCGGCCGTGGCTTCCTGCGGCCACAAAGGGGAATGAGATTTGGACGGAAAATCACCTGCAGACCCTGCTGGAATACGATGTAGTGCAACGGAATAGTAAATCCCCCTCCTTCTTGCGCCAAATGATAGATCTTGAGATCCAACTCAGAATATTGAATTAGGGTTTGCTATGAATTGTATTGCAAGTATAGCACGGATGATGTTTTTGTTGATCTTTTGACAAGAAATACAACATTTTAGGAATTCAAGATGTTCTTAGTCTCAAGTGAATTGCCTGCTCCCTCCTTCTTTCTTCTTCCTCCCTTTTTATAGCCTTTTTCTTTGTATCGTAACGGTGTCGCGATCTCCTTTGGCAAATCTCCCTCCATTCAATGTCCGTTGACCACGCATTTAATCCTCCTTAACTTTCGGCTTATCCAGGAAAAAGATGGCTTCTTCTGGCCAATCTCTTAGAATCTAGATGGGCCTGACTCCTTCCTTCTCTTCCGGAGAATTGGGCCTTGGAGGCCTAACTCCTTTACTCTGGTTCAGCTTTCCAATTCATATTTGAATCGAGTTTCGGATAGGGTGGAAACCACCTCCAACCGTGTATTAACAAACTTTTCTATCTTCAACATTAATTGTCATCAATGTTCTAGAACTCGCTACGTTGGATTATTAAACGGAGATTAATCGGAGATTAGTTTTTGGATTACTTTGATATTTTTAATTTAATTTAATTTTATAAATATGTAATAAGCATATAATTTTAATTTTTAGATTTTTTACTTGTTTTTAGTTTAAAAATAACTAACTTATATAATTTTAGTGATAATAATATATTTTTATTTGATTTTACGGATCAATTTTTGTTAAAACTCCAATTCCATAAATTAATTACTGGGATGCTTAGAAAAATCAAATCGTGGAGAAAACTAATCGGACGACCACCATCCAACAGATATACGGAAAAATAATCGGTATAAGCGGAGATTTTTAGAACAGAGTTGTCACAAACCATTTGTTAATTTTCCATAAATTATACAAAATATTAAAAAATGACAATTAAGTAAAAAGATTCGAAATTTAAAAAAGAAACGTTTGTATAGTTTTGACCGCATATACTTCAAATTTCAACTTTCCAACTTTAATCTTTTCTTTTTCCTCAATCACTCTACACGAGACGACCGTGTGGCGTGTCATTCCAACACGTCTTTGTAACTCAACCCAAGACTTTTGGTTCCACCCACTTCACTCTCTCTCTCTCTCTCTTCCACTTCACTCTCTCGCATTCTTCTTCTACTTCTTCTCTTTCGTCTGTAGCTTCCATGGCCGAATCCCTAGAATCGGACACTGCGGTAGAACCGAAGAATTTTAGCCTTGACTCGGATCTTTCGTTCAATGCAAATGTCCGAGCCGAGATAGATACTTCGGTTCCGTTCGAGTCAGTGAGAGAAGCGGCTACTCGCTTCGGTGGTTTCGGTTTCTGGAAACCTTCTCACTTTAAAGTCCCAGAAGCCGTTCAGGTTTCTCCCTCACTTTGCCATCTTTTGTCTGAAAATTAAAAAATTGAATTTTTCTTAGGGTTCTCTGTTGTTAACTCCTTAGGCTTGCTCTGAAACGACAAGATGATATCTAATAAACTATTATGTTTCTCTCTCGCTGAGAACTTGAAATTGATGCTTTGATATTGTCTGGTTCATGTCTTTAACAACATCATGATGATGATGATTATGATGCTTGATAAACCCCATTAGGATAAAGATTTTGTGTTCTGTATGATGGAAGGTAAGGTTTCTGATTTGTGGTGGCAGGAGAATAACGAAGAAGCTGATATAATGGGAATAAAAGCACAGGCTGTTGAGTTACAGAACGATTTAATTGTGAAAGAGCACGAGACGGTCAAGGTGCTGAAGGAACTTGAGGCGACTAAAGCCGCAGTCGAAGAGCTCAGCACTAAGCTGAGGCAGAGGAATGGAGAAGCTTACGAGGAAGAGACATTGAGAGAAGAAGTTCAAGTTCATATCAAACCAGCAGGTGTGGTACTGAAGGATTTAAATCAGGCGAAAATGAATCTGTGCAAGACAACGGTTGATCTTGCGGGTATACGCGCATCTGTTGAGCTCTTGAATAAGCAACTGCAGGAGGAAAAGTTTGCGCTTGAGAAGACCCGCGAGAGAATTATGCTGAAATCTCTTAAGGTGACTTCTCTGGAGGAAGAAGAAACAAAACTAAGATTTGCCAAGGAAGGTGAAACCGGCGAGAAAGATCTAGAGAGGAAAGCATTAGGAATGTTGAACGAGGTTCAAAGATTGAGCCGTGAAGCTCAAGAGGTTAAGAGAACAGGAGAAAATGCGCAGGCGGAGGTTCTGAAAGCAATGGCTGAGATTGAACATACAAGAGAAAAGATGAAAACAGCAAAGATAAAGTTGGTGGCTGCTAGAAAGATGAAGGAAGCTGCTAGAGCAGCTGAGGCGGTTGCAATCCAAGAGATTAAGGCTGTTACTACAAGTAAAAACACTGATGAGGCAGGGACCGTGACTATCTCCGCTGAAGAGTATGCTGAGCTCGCTCGAAACACTAGAGATGCAGAGGAAGAGGCGAGGAAGCGAGTGGAAGATGCAATGTTAAGAGTTGAAGAAGCGAATGTATCAAAGACGGAAGTTCTGAAAAAAGTAGACGTAGCAGCCCAAGAAATCGAAACCAGCAAGAGGGCATTGGAGGAAGCCATGGAGAGAGTCGACGCTGCTAATGCTACAAAACTCGAAGCAGAAGAGGCACTCCGAAACTGGCGGTCAGATAACGGACAGAAGAGAAGATCTTCAGTGAATAACACAGCCAAGTTCAAGAACAGAAGAGAGTCAACACGTATGATGGATGTAAACAGTCTGAAGCTGACATACGATGTCGTTGGCAGGTCATCATCATCATCATCCTCAGTCCCTGTATTGAAGCCAACGATGTCAATCGGGCAAATACTCAGCAAAAAGCTGCTTCTTGCCAAGGATTCAGATATGAATGTTGTTAGCAACAGAAGGAAGATGTCGTTGGGTCAGTTGCTGGCAAAGAACAACGATGCTGATAGAGCTGTGAGCAAAGTGAGTAGAGGAGAGGAGAATGAGAAAAAGTCCTCCACTCGAAAGCGAAAGAAGTTTGGATTTGCTAAGATCTCTGTGTTGTTGAACAAAGAGAGCAAGATTAAGAAGAAAAAGAAGAACAAAAATATAGACTTCGAAACTTAATGTGATAAATGCAAGAAGTCGCATATGCTCAAATCTTTGACATCCCAAAACATTGTTGTACAAAACACAAAGCAGTAAGTAAAGGAGAAACCCCAAGCACACATCAGTGTTATCACCAAAGGCTTCGCTTCCATTTAAGTATCCAAGAGGCCTCCTCCAAAGCTTTTCATTTGGGGCAAGGCTCGACCTGTTTTGAACGGCTCGACGCTTTTCTAGTATGCTTTGTCTTATCCTTTTGCCTAGTGAATGTTTCTCGATTCGGACCAAACTTGGAACACAACAGCATGGCCAACTTAGTCTGTACTGAAAAATACATGAAGACTTTCTTCTCCTCGCAATGAAAAAAACTACTTGGAACATGTACCTTAGGATCGGTATCCATTTTCAAGAACTTGTAATGCGTCTACAATAGCGGGAGAAGAGGATTTGAACGAAGAACAAGGAGAAGAGATTGAAGTGAACCAACGGACATCGAACCGGAAAAGAATATCAAACCGGAAATATCTCAATTAGGAGATTATTTTAGTATTTGTTTTGTTTCTTGTAGAATGTTAACAATAAATCTTGTGTTTAGGAACCATCTCTTCCACTTACCTATTTTCGTGTGTTCGAGGAGGTGAACCTCCACTTAATAGTGTTGTTCATTTGGCATACGCAGCTTCCTGCGGCTGCGGTTGCGGCTACGTATGCATCAATCTCGTTTGATTGTTGTTCGTTTGGCAGACGCAACTACAGTCGCAGGAAATTGCTCGTTTAAAAGACGCAGGAAGTTGATGCAGTCACAACTGTAGGAAATTGTTCGTTTAAAAAAAAGCAAGAAGTTGACGCAGACGCAACCACATAATTTTAGACGCAGACGCCGATAAAAACAGCATTCGCCGCGTATTGCAGCGTCCAGACGCAGCGTCTAGACGCAATACCGGCGTCAATCAAACGAACAAACTTTTATGTAAAATATAGACGCAGCCGCAGGAAGCTGCGTCTATCAAACGAACAACACTAATGTTGTTTCTTCTCTAGATTTGTTCTACCACCAAAAATAGTATCTATTGAAGTTTAATATGGGACCATCAACTTGCTCCGCGAAACCATTTCGTCCTCAATCTTAGACGTAAACCATATCTCAAATTCACAGTCATATGAATTGTGGTGTTGAACACAAAGCTGCAAGCTTCTCTTCTTTAACACAAGATAAAGTCACATATGCATAGCCATCATTCCAAGCGTAAAATCAAAACACATTATGTGATCTTCGGGACTTTCTGAGTTCCTTCCTATAGCACACTGGTAAGCGTTTCCCTTAAGGGAGACGTTACGACTTGAACGATATATATGCTAGGAGCTAGTCGAACGACGATTTTGGGCATAGCGAGTAACTGGAAAATGACCAAAACTAACTAATTCATATGATTTTACAGATTATAACATATTTTTATCTAATTTTAGTGGTCAGATAAAAGTCTAATCCAATAGTTTACGCGGGAGAGTAATCGGTCTAGACGAGGATTTTTAGAACAAGGTACGCGCCAATGAAGGGTGATATGAAGAGTTATCCATAAACGCGAGTCAAAATCATATAACTCATACCAATATAATTGTTCTCTCGGATGCTACGCAAAAATAATCCAAAAACCTCACAATTTTGAGGCTACGACTAGATCTCTTATTCTCGTATCCTTGAGAGCATAATTGAACATACGCCGGTGTGGGGTGATAGCACCTTAAAGACTTTGTTAAAAAAATCATTTCTCTGTTTTTTTTTCTTTGGTGACACGCAAGTTCAATCATTCACAACCCAGATAAACATTATTTAACCAACTAACACAGAAGAATGTCAAAGAGAAACTTAACAGCACCAACAACATGATACATATGGTTCTTTATTACGTAAAGGTTATGCATCACAATGCAAGAAGTTCCATATATATGGTTCCAGTGGAGAGCATCTCAAAGCGTTATCACTATAAGTCTCACTTCCAATCAAGTATCTAAGTTACAAGAGCACAAAATATTTTACCTGTAAATTAGCAAGGGATCTCAAATGTTGCTCCTAATCATCCAAGTAACCTTGGCCGAGTAATCTTTCTTATAGACTTTACAATTGCGTCAAGTCTCAACTTGTTTTGATCAAATAGACGCTTTTCTTTTCTGCTCTGTCTTTTCCTTTTGCCTTTGCCTTGTGCAGGTTCCTTTATTTCAACCAAACTTGGAACATAAAAGTGCACATCTGGCCCACAGTTGAGTTCTACTCCCAAGTCTCTGATATCCAATTTTCTTAAGCGTCTAGCCTCTCCAATGATGTGTTGGGATTTTTGGAATAAGAGCCAATCTCTCTATCAAAAGTCATGAAGACTTTCTTCTCCTCGTCAATGAAGTAACCCTCTCTAACATCTATCTTGGGTCTCGTATCCATTCTCAAGAACATGCTCCACGACACCATTTCGGTCTCAATCTTAGTCGTAATCCATATCTCAAACTCATATTTATTTGATTCGAAGTGTTGAAATAAGGCAGCAAGCTTCTCTTCTTTAACACAAGATAAAGTCACCCATTCATTGTCATAACGGCTAACTAGGGGCAGAGGCAGAAGCAGCCCAAATCTCTCTCTTGCAAAATCAAAACAGATTATGTGATCCAATGGACCTTCTGAGCTCCTTTCATTAGCACACCAATAAGTGTTTCCCTTAAGAGAAAGGCTACGACTTGACCACCAGATACCCCAGTATGGAGTGACATCAAGAGTTCTCCATAAACCCGAGTCAACATCGTATATCTCATACCAGAAAAATTGACTTTCCTGTACTAATTCGTCGAAATTATCAAAAAAAACCTCAAAATTTTGAGGTTATGACGAGATTCCTTATCCAAGAGCATAACTGAACTTGCGTCTACTGTGAAAATATCTAAGTTTGATCGACCTCGATTGCCCCAAATAAGGATTCAAAACCACAATAACATCTTTCCAGATGCATAACAATAGAGAAGATGAAGTGTGGCTACTGTAAATGCAAGAAGTCTCATATGGTCAACATTCACAACCCCAAAACATTATTGTTCAGTAAAGTATCTAAGTTACGAGAGAAGAAAACATTACATGTAACTAAGAATAAATCTCAATTTTGTGCCTACTCATCCTCATTATCTATAAGTGTGCATCCTACTATCCAAAAATGCGTCAAATTTCAACTTGTTTTGATCAAATCGAAGCTTTTCTGTACTGCTCTGTCTTTTCCTTTTGCTTTGTGCAGGTTCCTTTATTTCAACCAAACTTGGAACATAAAAGCACACATCTGGCCCATAGTTGCATTCTGCTTCTGCAGGTACTCCGAAGTCTCTGATATCCAATTGTTTTAAGCATTTAGCCTCTCCAACGATGTTAAAAAAAGTGTTGAGACAGATAGAGTCAGAGCCAATGTCTTCACTAAAAGCCAAGAAGACTTTCTTCTCCTCGTCAATGAAGTAATTATTTGGAACATATATCTTGGGTCTCGTATCAATTCTCAAGAACATGCTCCACCATACCATTTCGGTCTCAATCTTAGTTGTAATCCATATTTCAAACTCATATTCAGGTGAATCCAAGGTCTCAAATAATGCTGCAAGCTTCTCTTCTTTGACACAAGATAAAGTCAAGCATCCATAGTAATTATTGCTAACTGGGGGCAGAGGCAGAAGCGGCCCAAATCTCTCTCTAGTAAAATCAAAACAGATTATGTGATCCTCGAGATCTTCTAAGCTCCTTTCATTAGCACACCAGTAAGCATTTCCCTTAAGAGAAACGCTACTGCTTGACCAATATATACCCCAATATGGAGTGACATCAAGAGTTGTCCATTCACCAGAGTCAAAATCGTATATCTCATACCAATAAAATTGCCTTTCCGGTACGGTTTCATTGAAATTATCTAAAAACCTCAAAAGTTTGAGGCTATGACGAGATTCCTTATCCTCATATCCGAGAGCATAACAGAACTTGAGTCTATTGTGAAAATATCTAAGTTCGATCAACCTTCCTTGACCCAAATAAGGATTGAAAACTACAATTTCTGGAACGTCTTTCAAGATGCATAACAATAAACCTTCAAAGTGAAAGACTTCCGATAAATTGTGATGCAGATTAAGTATACCTTTAAGCTCTGTAGATTGATCAACGTGGTCAACGACTACACTCATTAAATAAAGATTGTGAGGCATCGTCATGATCATCATAGCCTCCTCTCCTTCTCTTGTTGTTGTCGCTTTTTCAAAGTGCAACTTCGTAAAGCTCTCACTTTTGGATAAATTGTTCCAACTTTTGCAAGTTAATCTCACTGCTTTCATGAGTTTCAATGGAACCCTAGTTATAATCTCCTCTAACAATTCGCTTGGAAGATTTGAGATCGTCTTCGTCATCATCTTTTCAAAAAGTAACTAGGGTTTTTTTCCTCTGATTTTTGCGACTTAAGGTAGTATAAACCCTAAATAAATCTCGGCCAATAATGGGCTTTATAACAACGACAAGACTCGGAAATTAAAAATCAAATAATAATTTAAATGTTGGCTACTTTAAATGCAAGTTTAAATGCAAGTTTTTCGCATATGGTCAGTCATTCACAACCCAATACACTGTGGTACAAAAAACTCAGTAGACCGTAATAAACAAACCCAACAACACCAATAATAACATACTATTATGATATTACTTGAGATAGGCATTACAATGCAACTCCCATATAGTTTCCGAGAGAATATAATGTCCTCGCTTCCAGTAAAGTATCTTGAGTTACAAGAGCACACAATATTACCTGTAACTTTGCAACCATTCTCAAATATTGCACATAATCATACTATATATGTGGCAAGATTCGACATGTTTTTGATCAAATCGATGGCTTTTCTAAACTGCTTTGTGTTTTCTTTTTCATTCGTGCAGGTTTCTTGATTTGGACCGAACTTGGAACAGAAGAGCACAACTCTGGCCAATAGTATTCGTCTGCAGTTACTCCCACCATATCCAATTCTTTTAAGTGTCTAGTCTCTCCAATGATGTTATAAAATGTTTCGTGATTGTCTCTATCAAAAACCATTAAGACTTTCTTCTCCTAGTAAATGAAGAAACTAGTTTGAGAATTCATATCCACTCTCAAGAACATGCTCCACGACACCATTTCGGTCTCAATCTTAGTTCTAATCCTTATCTCAAACTCACATTGACATAAAACTAGGTGACGCTGAAATAAAGCTGCAAGCTTTTATTCTTTAACACAATATAAAGTCACGAATGCATAGGGATGATAAACCCGCGGCAGAGGCATAAGCGTCCCAAATGTCTCTCTTGTAAAATCAAAACAGATTCTGTGATCCGCGAGACCTTTTGAGCTCCTTTCACGAGCACACCAGTAAGCATGTCCCGCAAGAGAAATGCAACGATGGAGATGGACCCACCTGGTTTGCCCCAAATACGGATTCCAAACCACGACCCTCTTAACGTCTCTGATTTCTTGCGACTAAAGGTAACCTTAAAATACTAAACTCTAAATAATAAATCTCAGTGGGCTTTGAATATACTTGGGCTTTTTCACACCGACAGTATTTTGACGCGTCGTTGCTAGGAAGGAAAGAGGAAGAAGAAGGTCAATTTTATTTTCAACATATATCTCCATATTTTCTCTTCATCATCTTCATTTAATTTCTCCACCCATAGATTTCTCCCAGATCTGTGCCAAAACTTCGATTCTTGCTACAATGGCTTCCACAGCGCCTCCCGTACTTCCGATCTCAAATCCTCAATCCGTTCCATCCGCCGCTCCTTCCTCCGTTGAATCTCAGCCACCGATTGCAACTCCGGCGTTTCGCGCTTTCGTCAACCAGATCTCCGAAACCGTCAGAAACGGTCTCTCTCAGCGTCGTCCTTGGTCGGAGCTAGCAGATCGATCCGCATTGTCCAAGCCGGAGTCGATCTCCGAAGCTGCGTTTCGCATCCGCAAAAACTACTCGTATTTCAAGGTGAATTACCTCACAGTCGCGACGGCTATCGTCGGATTCTCTCTCGTGACTCATCCTTTCTCTCTCGTCTTCCTCCTCTGTCTACTTGCTTCTTGGCTCTTCCTTTATCTCTTCCGTCCTTCGGATCAGCCGCTCGTCGTACTCGGCCGTACGTTTTCCGATTGGGAGACGCTCGCCGGTTTGATTCTGTTTAGCATCTTCGTGATTTTCCTCACTGATGTCGGATCTGTTCTTGTTTCGGCTTTGATGGTTGGAGTTGCGTTGATCTGTGCACATGGCGCCTTCAGGGCTCCGGAAGATCTTTTCCTTGACGAGCAAGAGCCAGCAGCCACCGGATTCCTCTCTTTCCTCGGTGGCGCCGCGCCTGCCGTCGTCGCTGCTCGCGTGTAAATGCGATTCCGTTCTACAAGTCCGCATTGGTTTTCTTTATCTGCTTTTGAAAAATCTTTCCATATGATTCGTTTGTTCGATCAATACTAAAGGTCTCTTAATCTGAAACGTCAATTACATATTATAGATTTTTGTTTATGAAAGAACAGAAGAAGTGTTACAACTTTGGTTTAGTCTTCAATCTTGCCTTGTGTTTTTTTTTGTTTCATCTTCAAGCTCAAGATTCAATATTTTCTTGAGCATTTTCTTGGATACTTGTATGACTAGGTAGCTTATATACAATGGAAAGAGTCAGATTTGGATACATTATGGTATAGTGTATGATTACAAAGCTATAAAAATACTGGTTAAGACTTGATTCAGTGTGTATGATTAAAAGTAGGAACTTTCAATGTTCACTTAACCTGCAAAATACACTTGTAGACAAGCAGAACAATGTCTTATCTCTGACTAAATCCCAAAAAGGCTCATAGCTACGACACGCTTAGATCAAGCATGCGGAATCGAGGACCGTGATGCACAACACATTTGATGAGTTTGCGAAAATGCCCAAAAGAAACTTGCGAAAGATTCTGAAATTGGCTGGGAAGATTTGAGTCCAAGCAATGTCAAATCTTGAGTTCGTTTCATGAACAACAAATTCTTTTAACAACTTCAAATGTCAAGACGGTGATTCAAAACATGCTCAAACAAGTTTCAGTTCATTCAGCTACAATGTTAGCACAACAACGGAGCTAACATAAACTATTTGGTATTCGCAATCTAATGAGACATGCCCATTCTTTCAACCTTAGTTTTTATCACAGTGTCTACAAGTTCAGAAAGTGATTAGTTGAAATTTTTAATCTTTTAGATGAAGCTTTCAATATAATGAAGTTGATTGTCGCCTAAGATTTAAACTATTAGATAGTAATCCACTTTTAACTAATTCCTTTTAAGGGTTTTGGCTTCCGGTACAAGTCACCTTAACTTAATATCCACCAAATGAAAATTAAAAAATTAAGAAAGTTGGAAGTCTTTAGGTTTCCTACTTCCTAGTCTTAGTCTCAAAGGAGCGGGGCTTCTAGCCTAAGTGGCAAGCGCCTGCTCGCCAAAATTTCGGAGTCGAAGGTTCAAACTCCGGATCGTGCGGTTGTGCGCGTAAGCTCCATTTGTGGAGCTATGGACTACCGGATCGATCCGTTGTGATCCGGACCCCTCGTATGTGAGGGGTAAAATTCCCGATACTAGGATAGGGCCACCGGGCCGACCCGTTGTGACCGGGTTAGCCGACAAAAAAACAAAAAAAGTCTTAGTCTCAAAGAAATTTATGAGAAAATTTTAAAAAGACAAGTCAAAAGAACTTGTTTTATTGATCCCATAGAAACTTTGAACCGGTATTTATTATGTTTTCAATAGTATTGTTTATTCATAAACCGTTAAAATCTCTTTGACCATAACATTTAACATTGAAAGAATATTAGTTTGGAACAAAGAAAGAAATTGTTTATTATAAAGAAATAAACGGAAGATGTCGTATATCGGAAGCTTGCACCCTAAGCCAAAAAACCTAAGAAACAAGATATCAATTTTCGAGTGGATTGCTACCCAAATATAAATATAATCACAAAAATTCAATTTCAAAGTCTTAACCACAAAGAAATCTGGTAAATTAAAAAATAGAGAATCCTAAAATGTGTCAGTAACGTCAGAGGCCATAACCTAAGATTGACACGTGTCGCGTAGACATCAGCACCACGTGTGTTCCTAGACGATATCTAAAGTGTTTCCACACCTTTAATCTCTGACGTCTCCAACACTACACATAATACATATATTTAGTTCTGAGATTCGTAGGTTACTCTCCTTTTCTCTGTGTAAACGATGATGGAAAAGGAAGTTAAGGGATCAAAACAGAGCTCCTCTGTTCTTGTAGAATCCACGAGAAGACGAAAAAGAGTGGTTGAGCCAGTGGAAGCAGCGTTGAGTAGGTGGGTGAAAGAGGAGGATGAAGAGAAAGTGTCAGAGTCTAAGGTTCGTAGGATTCATGCGAAAGGTTTGAAGAAAGGTTGTATGAGAGGAAAAGGCGGACCAGATAATCCGGTTTGTCGGTTTAGAGGCGTTCGACAAAGGGTTTGTGGGAAATGGGTGGCTGAGATGCATCAACCAGTGAGCCACCGTGTTGGTGCAAAGTCGAGCCGTGGCAAGCGTCTTTGGCTTGGAACGTTTGCTACTTCGACCGAAGCTGCCTTGGCTTACGACAGAGCAACTAGTGTCATGTACGGTCGCTATGCCCGGCTGAACTTTCCTTTGGAGAACGGTTCTGGTGAAGCAATGAAGAAGAACGATGAGACAGAATGTTCAGGAAGCTATTGGTCGGAAACTGACATGAGCCAAGAGGGGTTAAGGGACTTAACTGAAACCGGTGATGACGTGACTGATGTATTCGTATTTTATAGATTTTTACTATTGTTTTATTCGAGGAAAATGGTGTTTTAATATGTATTTGGTTTTTTTTGGAGTTTTTTGGTGTTCTTTAGTGCTTTTACAGGTTTTAGGTTGCTTTGGAGAGAATCATAACAAATTGGGCCAAAAACAGATATTTAGAATGCAGAATCTTGTTGAAGCATCAGAAATTTGGCCCTATTTGACTGAATTTCCACCGTTGGATCGATATGAATTTTTGATACAAGATAGCCACGTGAGTTATCGTTAATTTGGAGGTGGTTTGAAGAAAATCCAACTGTCCGATCAAAAGTTATGGTCATTTTACTGAACACCTGTCATGCTGGCAACGAGGAGACGAATACGCAGAAATGAGTATCCTGGCAGAAGGACAGAGATCGATTGATCCAGGACAACGATCGATCGATCCCTGTCCCGACACGACCAAAACCACTTATTTTGAACCAGAACCGAAGATTGAAGACCCATATTACATATTAAAACACCCAGACTCGTTTTTTAGGTTTGAGGATGCTATTTTTCGAGTTCGAGAACAGGCTTTGAGCTTTGTAATCCTTGAGAGAGATCTGATTACTTTTGTACTTCGCTGGAGAAGAATTCTAAACTCTACTCTTTCTTTTATTCATTCAATACATTATGTTTCCCCAAAATTTATCTTGTGTTGTTTTTTTTGCTATGAATGAGTAGTTTTCTAGTTGGGTTTAGGGTTTCTCATAGAGGATTTCATGATT
>OVAN01010985.1:0-12480 GCA_900406275.1 Anastatica hierochuntica
TACTTGTAAAAAGTGGCAGATATGTTTGTAATTAATATAACATAACCAATCCCAAAACAATATGCAACACCTTACCAGCTACCTTACTGGAAAAAGTTATAACATTTACCACCAGTACACAAGCTTAGCTCACACAAAAGGGAGTTTAGATATTTACCTCCAAGAGTCCTACAGTTCATTGTGGTCAGCAAGACGATTGATGAGATCCTTTCTGCTCTTTCCCACCGATGGTGGACCAGCTGAGCAACACCGGACCAGAGTTGTAGGCGCATTGTCTCGCTACTGCAAAGGCAGAACAATAAATTTGTAAGTTTGGTTAGTGAGCAACAATTACTAAAAGGATTTGATATAATTCCCCTATTCCAAACTGATACAACAACAAATGAGTCAAGTTATGAATACCTTACTAATTAAACATAACAATTAACATGTTTGTTAATATGGTGATTTTAAAAGTATCACTTAGGGAGGAATGGTGTAGCCATTGTTTAGATTTATATTAAAGCGATAAGAATAAAGTTAAATTTTTAAATGAATCGACTTGACTGGGGAAATAAAGAAGGAAATGCATTAGTGCATAAAATTGAATAAAGTAAGCTGATTTGATTTTCTCTGAATCAGACGTGCAATTTCCTCATTTCAAAGATTGAATTTAATGTTCTTTTGTTACTACAAAAATTAAAAACAAAAAGCGAAATAAAATCCAAATTGAGTTCTCGTCCTCGTCCTGATGAATGTATGTACATGTCCTCGAAACTTGTAGTTGCCAAAATAAAAATGATAGCATGATTTACGTTTTTTCTTTACACTTTAAAGTTCAATACAATATTACAAACTGCTAGCAACATAAATTTCCGATTCATAAACATCATAAATATCGGTTTGGAGAATAGAAATGTTTCTTTTCACTCATCTTTCTAAAGACATCTTAGTGAATATTAAAAACACTACGTCCCAAATAGACACACATAATGGTTGAATCCAAAAACAGACAGAAACACAAAAGGCATAAGTCAAACAGACAGTGAGAATCCAATTTGCTCTATGTATCAGTTGAAGCCAAAAAGACATACTCTTTCAGACGGATGTGCAATGATACGTCATCTTTGGCACTTTCCCCTCAAGTACCCTTCGCTAAGCCAGTGGTGGTAGTAACTTCACTAATCACATCTACACAAATGGGAAGAGCAAGTAAAATCAGTGTAAATTTTGAAACTTCACAGACCTTGTCGAGGACAGCAAAGGTTCGAGTCTCGGCGACGTGTTCCATTGCGGCAGCTGGTTTGGTTGATCTCGGGAGTGAGACTGGTTTTCGCGGTTGGGTTCCTGTGAAAGAAAAAGTTGTGACTTGGGTCCTTTTATGTGTTTGGGATTCATCAGTTAGGATGGAGAAAGGTGGGGAGTCCATGGCTTAAATGGGGCATAATTGATGGTGTTAATAGCGTAACGACATGGAGTAATAATGGACGAATGACTATGGAAGATGAAAGATGAAAGATGAGTTGTGTTAAGAGAATTAGGTTAAGGCGAGGCGCGTTTGATTTTGAGAGGAAGAGTTGTGTTTGGGCTTTCACGTGATTGGAGGCCCATTCGTATATAGGCCTAAACTGTAATGAGGAGGAAGGGAATCTGGATTTGTCCCTAAACAGCTGCATGCTTATGTGGAAAATTAGAGTGTCGTTGCGTTTTGGATTTGAGTAATTCAAGAGTGGGACCCGCGAAGCTAACGTGGCAAGAGGAGAGATTTATGCAGGAAGCTGAGGTGGCGAGCTGAGAGAGGAGAATAAGCTCCTTTTAATTAGTTAGATGACCTCTTTGTTTACCCAATCGACGATTCTCTCTCCTATTTCTTATTCTCCAAAACAGTTAGAGTCTTAATTTTTCTCTCAAAGTTTCTCGAACATGGTATGGTATAGAAAGTGGACTAGGGCTAGACACAAATTTTAGTTACTTGTCCTGTATTCTTGACTTGCCATATACTCGTTTTGATTTTCTTAAGTATTCGTCGTTATCAAGTCGTATAATTTTTATATTTATAAGTACAAGACAAGTAACAAATATCATAAAAATTTTAGCTACTCATTTTGATACTAGTCGTTATTTATTACATGGCTTATGTTATATGTTACATGATGAATACGTGCAGATATATTGTTTGAACAGTGATTGAAAATAAACATGTCACACGAGAAATCGTTTCCAATGCTCTTATATATGAATCACTAATAGCAAAAGTTCCTCAAATAAAACAGACATTATATATAATTATTTTTAATTCGGATGAGCTCGAAAGTACGTAAAATTTTGTCTAGTGGTCAAAATTACGATTTATATGTGGGTTATATCAGCTTGACCCGAATATATTGGATCTAACCCGAACTTTTATCTAATTAAAATTCAAATTCAAATCCCTAAAATTTGAAATCAAAATCATCGCATTCTCAAAGGAGACGATTAGATTTTTCGTGAAACTAGGAGAAACTAGCATTGATTTCTCTTATCAAATATGAAAGAATGGTTGAAACAAGGCGAACTTCGAAGAAGGACGATATTCAGAAAGTTGGCGAGAAGAAGGAAGTCGGTAAGAGGAAGACGAATCAATGAAAGAAGAGTAGAGGAAGGCGAAGATGGCAAGACGGCGAAATCTGGGAAGATTGTAAAGTTGAAGGAACCAAAGGAGGAGATGGAGGTATCGAATCCGAACAATGAAGTCGAGGAATTGAGTAGGGATGAGTCAGCGACGGCTCTGATAAATGTGCTTGTGGAGGCGACGGTGGTGGTTGAGGCAAACAAAGGTTATGAACTGAGCACATCTGCTCCTCCTCCGGCGACTGAGAGTCGAGAATCAGAGAACGACGATGAAGACAACGAAGGAGAAGAGGCTGCCTCGACTGAACGCGGAGACAAGGATGAAGAAGAGGATGCAAACAAGCATGAAGACAAGGATGAAGAAAAGGAAGAAGAAAAATAAGAAGAAAAGGATGAAGACAAGGATGAAGTAAACGATGAAGACAAGGATGAAGAAAATGAAGAGGAACCCAAAAGATGATGGTGGAGAAAGTGAATCTGATGGAGAGGACTCAGTTTGAAATAGCTCCGAGTACCACTCCAGCTAGTATGTCGACCTGGATGGAAAACAAAGAGATTCATCTTCTGCTTGGACCAAAGCACTTAAAGGTAGCTAATTAGCAATGGATTTTGATTTAGACATTTTGATTCCATTTACATTGTGTTGAAAGGGAAAGGTGGATAATTATAGGGAATAGTGAGTAAAATTATGAGTTATTCTCTGAGGAATACTCGAAAACCTTGGTAAAACTAGGAGATAATGGTAAAACCTTTAAAAAAAACTAGTCGGGATAATCTCTTATAAATGTAAAACTAATAAATAATGAGAATTGGGATAGATAATGTCTCCTAAATGTAAAACTAGTAAAACATAGTAAAACTATTTGTAGTGTTGATATATTACAGGTATAATTGGGGTAGAACTGAATGTCTCTTGAATGTTACTTGCAGGATTTTGAGGCAACCAAGGCAATAAAGCTAGCTAGAATGTGCTTCTTGCCAACGGAGTACAAGAAACAAATAAAGCAGGGGCTAATGTGCTTCCTATCAAAAGCTATTGACACGCTTGTGAACCTAAAGCCGAAGCTCAATAATTCAGAGCAGGTGGTTTGAGGAGAATCCTCAATTCAGACACTTATTTCATCTAAAAGTGAAAAATTACAAGGTTCAGGTAATGTGGATGCTCTTACTGCATAATGCAGAAATCTCAAAGCGGAAATAACTGTGATTCATTATAAATAGAAATTTCATCTGGTATGGACTGAGAGAACACACATTGATTTTAAGACTAAACTATCACAACTATCCTTTCGGGTACAAGGAGAGGGGTAGTGCAAAGTTCATAAAGAAGCATCTCAAGGGAATGATTAGGTTGGAGGATGTGAAAGTGAAGTTAGATTCAATGGGACCACATAGGGACATGTTAAAGATTGTGGTACTATACTTCTTAACAAATGTTGTTTGCGCGCAAAAAAAGAGTGGAGAATGCGCAAAAAAATGTTTTGGAATTTTTCCAAAGAGTCGTGGCAGATCTTGATTTCTGCAAGACCTTCTCATGGGACAGATACTCGTACGATTACATGGTGAAGGAGATCTCTCACACCATGGATCATTTTGGAGGCCAAGTAAAGGAGAAGTCATTATAGCCTCTTCCAGGCTTCTGTCTTCCACTGGATGTAAGTAATAGAGCATTATTATTGTTTTTATTGTTGACCACTGAAGCTAACTCTTAGAAAATTTGGGTTTTGTAGCTTTTTGCTTTCGAGGCAATTTCACAGCTGGAAAATAAGTTTAGAGAATATGTAAGAGGTGATGATGTCAATTGTCCGAGGAAGTGTGGTCCACATTCAAACCAAGTGAAAAGAAAGATTTTTCTCTTTCAATAATATATAAGGAATTGGGTACAACTAAGGTAAGTTTTCATTTGCATTTGAAATGAGTTAAAGTATTTGAAAATTATGTAAAGTAAATTTAGAAAAAATAGGTATCACTATTCAAGGAAAACTAAAGAAAATTAAGGAAATCTATCTAAGTTTTATGGACATTCACAAGACATTGACAACATCTTGTCCACCAAATCTAAAGCAGAAAACGCTCTCTTGGATGAAATCATGGAAGAGCAGAACGATGTTGATGAGCCATGTCTTGATGTCGATAGTTGGTTTAAGCGTCTCAGTGAAGGTTTGAAGGTCTTTTTTGAAGACATGTATGAACAAGATGTGCCGCCCGAGAAGAACAAACATAACAGGCTGAAGAGCTAGCTTAGCAAATGCCGACCACTGAAAGCTCTACTTCCACCTCTAAATTGGCAAATGTTATGAATAGCATCCAAATATTAGGTGATCAACTCAAGAGAGTTGAGAAGAAAGTAGAAAAATTTGTCTCCAAATATGACAAAAGGTTGGTCCCACTTGAGGCATTTGTGAAACATGCTGAGAAAGGAAAAATGAAGAGAGGTAGTGAATAGGAAGTTAAAAGTAGATTATGAGAAACTTGTTTGTTTTTTTTTAAAAAACTTGATTGTTTGTTTTCTATTTTGTTGAAGTTGTGCACATTTAGAACTGGTTAATTTAGTTTAGATTATGTTGAATTGAAATCATAATACAACACAAACCTTAATTTAATACAAATCCTTAAAAAAACATAAAATGGTTAATGTTTAACCATAGACAAGTCTCAACAAAAACATAAACATAAACATAAAGCTTATGGAGTTGATTCGCAAGCATGTTTCAAACGGGTCATAAACTCTTTAAGCTTTGCCAACTCTTCAGTCATCACATCCACTCCCTTCCTTAATTACTCAACCTATTCCTCGACACCAAAAACCCATGGTTGACGAAAGTGTAGGTCATCGTCATGCACGTCAAACTCTCAGATAATTTCACTTATTTTTACCTAGTCTTACTAGTTCTGGCTAATTTTACCAGTTTACTTTACCGAATACAAAGAAAATTGAAATTACCTTGAAGTTCTTGCACTTGAAGTATCTCCTCCCAGAAAAAGTATCAAAATCTCTTGGGTACTTTGGATTTGGTGAGATTTCGTGGATGATTCGTCCCCCACATGGGCGTAGGAATCCCATTTTGGCATCGACAACATACTCAGTCATGTCAATGTAATTCTTCAGTTGCTTCCTCTCCTTTACATCCACGGATGAATCCCGGTAATTGCATTTTCCCTTTATGAATTGGGAGAACGGATAGAAGTGATGAAAGAGAGAGGGAGAGAATAAGAATGAAGAAAGAAAGAGAGAAAAGTGATGAAAGTGGGAGGGAGAGAATGAGAATAATGAGAATGATGAAAGAGAGAGAATCTCGTATGAAAAGGCAAGGAAAAGTTAAAAAGTTTGTGCTTTTCTGTTATGACGCAAACAAAAGTCACTTTCCCGCCAAAAAATATTCTTGGTTTTACAGAGGATATTAGTGTTAAAGTTCCTCATAGTTTTACTTTAGGTGTTTTCCATAGTATTTAGTTTTATCTATAGCTTAGGTTTGTTTTGGTTGTTTTACTGTTAATTGTAATACTTTCACACGTAATAATGAGTGTTTTATGCAATAATTTGTCTGAAATCAAGATTTCTTTGAATCTTCCTTTAGAAACTGGTTTTCACTACCAAAGTGTTCTTGAAAATACAAGATAATATATCAAGAGAGGGATAATGACTCATTTTCGTAACATATGTTATATTAACTACAAATGTTTTTTTTATATGATAACAAATCAAATGTAACAACTATGATAACACAGTTTTAGCTTACGTAATAATAATTTAATTTACAAAACACTCAAATTCAAAATTAATTTTCATTAGTATTACCCCCACTAAAACTTTGTTTCTTTAGTTTTACGGTTGATTTTATTGTTTAGACATATAATTATGATGGTTCTACCTACTTTTAATTAGTTATACCATTATTACAAAGCCAATACGTAGTTTTAGACAGCAAATACCTCATCTTTACGTAGTTTTTCAAATCATACATGTTTTACAAAACAAAGGAAGGAGATAAATTCATTCACTACTACGCCTTCCAAATAACAACCAATAGAAACCAAGTCCTTGTCGTACTGGCCATTTTTATTTGTCCTTTTACGTCATTCTCTAGCCGATGAAAACCTTTTAACTTTTTTTCCCTTCTTCTTCAACCGATCAAGAGGTATGATTTGTAGTTGTTTGATGTCATCAGGTACAATCTATTCAGACTCGTCTGGCACTACATAAATTTTCCAGTAATAAATCAATTCCCAGACTTTTGTCTAGTAATATTTTGTGCACAACTCATGTAATTCTATATGGATATCATGACCACAACCTGACCGCCATCAGCATCCTTTCTGAAATATTTGAAAGTTGCAACTGCATGCATACAAGGATACTTTAGAAAATCAAACTCCTTGCAACTACAACTTTTCGCTAACAAGTTTATGAAATAACTCTTCCTATCGACACCGGTGATCTCATACTCAAGGGAATAACTGTTTAGCTCCCTCACAGGTAATTTCTCAGCATCAACCCATATCTCGTGCAACACGAAAGGCACTAGTTTATTTTCAATCGATCCAAATTTGGCGTCCTTTCGATGTTCATTAAATCACGTAGAAATTTTCTGACGATTGCATTGATAAATGGTATTATTGAGTACTTCCTTTCTTCCTTAAACAAGATGTTCAAAGATTCCACATTGTTGCTAGTGTCCAAATTGTATATGACACCTGAAAAAAGCACCTCGCCCATTGTTCTTTCTGAGTACTTTCCTCCAAATACTTGGTCGCTGAAGGACATCTCGTCTTAAAAGACTCGTAACCAGAGTTGAACTCAATCACCGTGTAAATCCTACTCAAATCCATGAATCTCCATGCGACTATGTTTTTGTTGACGTTAGAAGCATGCCCTTTGACATTTTGGGACAAATGCCGTAAACAATGCCCATGGTGAGCCTGTGAAAACACATTGGCTATAGCGCTGATGAGGCTTGCATTTTTGTTACTGATAAAAACCAATTCATAAGAGTCCAGAACAACACTTTTCAGCATATGGAAAAACCAAGTCCAACTAACATTATTCTCACCATCGAGTATAGCAAACGCAATGGGATACTGGTACACCACCATATCCATTCTTCATAAATGTGGCATCCATAATTATCACTTTCCTCATGTTTACAAACCTTCGAATGCAAGCTTCCAAAGCTATGAAGAGATACTTGAATTTCTTTGCCTCATCCAACTTAACACTTGTTTTTGTCTCTGGATTGACTATCTCTAACATGTACAAATACTTATACTACTTCTTATAACTTTCTTCCAGACTACCACACAAATCACAAATAGCTTGATTTTTCCCTCCCAACATTGTGGAGTATGATATACTAACACCGAGTTTTCTCTTAACAAGATCCATGATACCTTTTGGACTTGGAGTTTCCATTTTTCCTAGATATTCCTCATTTAAAAGAGATGCGACTAATTATGCTGAGCCTCTCATCTTGTCGTTGCTTGTACTTTGACTAGTTTGAGAACATGTATGCATCTTCGTTTACATTCTAATTGAGAAATTTTTGTATGTGGAATCCTTGCGGCTCATAAACCCTAGTTACAGTTTGGTCGAGAATATTTTACCACCAATTGCGTAGGATCCGATTTTTAATGTCATATCCAAAGAATTTCTCAGATGAGGCTTTATCCACCACCTCTTGAATCACCTTTTTACTTGCAAATTCCTAAAGCTTACTCAAACCCAAACCGTCTTCCCATGCCTCTGTAAACTGAATAGATTTAGAAAGGTGGATGCTCAGCAAACTCATCAACCATAAGCAATCTATCCAAATCGGTATCCATTGCGGTATCCAAGAAATTATCGTGTGTTGTAGCACCATCATTCTCCGCCTGTATCACCTCTTTATGTTGATTTTCTACATCGCCTTCTACGAAATAAATAATGGCACTAGGTCTGATTTCATCATCTTTTGGGTGCAACTCTTCATAGTTCATACCAAACAAACTTTTGCCCGCTCTCGACAGTTTCCCGAGCTGTTCCGATCTACTCGTGGCCACCCGAAACAAAAGACATTTATGGTTCTCTTTACCGATAATCGTTAGATAAACAAACAAATCTTCATCATCGCGTGCTTTCTATTTCCCTCTTTTCTCTCCCTTTTAATAGCTCTAACAATTACCTCATTCTTCACTTCTTCGGCACTCCAAGTAGACTCCTTCTCTCTCACTTGCTCGCTTCTCTTTCTCATTGCCTTTGAATTTTCTAACACGATTCATCCGTTTTTCGTGACCTCCGTCGTTGATTTCTTTGATTTGTTCAAGAACACCTCTCGATTCTTCATCTTCTTCAATAGATCCTCTAATCATTTAATTCATCTCACCATGTTAGGAGCTATTCAAGTTGAATATGATACTTTTTCCACCTCACAACGTTCTAGTATGTATGCCTACGGATTCAAGGAAATCTCCTTCCACGAAGTTCTTGAATTCACAAGCTCAAAGTGCCTCGAACGAATCTATGGTCATGACTTCATCTCCTGTAGAAGAGTTGGATAGACGGGATATATTCCAATGGGATCAGGGTGCACACTCTTCTTCAACTGCCCTCATTCCTTTTCTTCCTGAATTAAAGGACGAGATTCGTTCGGAAAGTGAGTTTCCCTATATTAGCCTACTTCAGAGCTCATCAAATTGCTATCATAGAAAGGCTTCGTTGGTGTTAATGGGATCAACAAAATCAACTAGTTAGCTCGGGCTCCTCCCGGGCTTGAGCTTATCACTGCCCAGCTTCATCAAAGCCCTTGGAGTCATCCTCCATGTTATATTTCACTTTATGATGCTTTATTTAATGAGTGTAGATGTGGTTCCCTCTGCCTCTACTTCTTGTAGCTTATTGCGAGACTGGGAGTCTTGCATTTATGCAGTTGACTGCGGGTTCAATTAGGAACATGACTGCTGCAATATCGATTCTTGTTGGTCTCTGCTTCGAGATGAAGCTCTCTTTTTTTGGGAAAATCATCAACATCAATCAGAATGGGAACTTGCATGGGATCTTTTTATCAGTTTCAAGCCAAGTTGTACCGTGTTAAAGCCCCTCCAAGCTTTAGCATCTGATGGATGGTTGACCTCTTTATTATTCTGGGAATGCTTTGCATGTCAACTCATCGAAGAAGATGTCCTTTCATATTGCTACATCCGTTTTAATCTATCGGTTATGAGGATATACCATATGATTTGGTATGAAACTCTAATCCGACCAACACCTTGTGGTCTATAACTAGACTTTTGGCAAAATCAACACTCTTGCAGCTTATCATCGTCTTTTCAAAAAAGCATACAATTGTATACACAAATATATATCATCCCAAATAATAATCCTAGACTATAAACCAATTTTTGTATCTCATAATATGACTCGACATCAAGATTATCAGGAGGAAAGAACTCTTTTCACAAATCGGTCCAATTATCCATGCAAACTTTAGCTAAATTATGATCAGTTTTAATGTTCATCATCCTAGTAGCTAATGATAATTTATAGTATCCTTCTCTACATCTATCATATAATGGTTGATTTTCAGCATCTAGCATATTGTAAAACCGTTTTGCATCTAAATTAGGTTCCTCAACAATACTTTCAAATGGGAATGTAGTAGCATGATCATGAAATGCATCATTAACCATCTCATTAATCATATCATGTTGATGATCCTCGTGATAGATTGCATATTGTAAAACCGTTTTGCAAACACTATAAGAAAATAGACAGATTGCGAGGAATAATTTGGTCGCGAATTCGTAGCAAACGTAGATTTGCAACGAAATTGCGACGAAAATCAGTCAATCGTTAAACGTTTGTCGCAAATTGGTTGTGGTCGCAATTCTGTCGCAAATTTGCGAAAGAAGGTATTATCCGCTTCCCAGTCGCAAAATTGCGACGAAATTGCTACCAACATAATGCGACCAATTTGCGGAAGAATTTGAAATCACAAAATTTTGCGATGAATTTGCGAAAGAAAATAAAAACTTGGTCGCAAGTTCATCGCAATATATTGCGAAGAAATTGCAACTAAAATAACTCAAATCGTCGCTAATTCGTCGGAATATGTTGTGACGAATTAGTGACGAAACGAATAATTTAGTCGCAATTTCATCGCAATATTTTGCGATGAAATAGTGAAGATTTGTGAAATTGTAGTCGCAATTTCTTCGCTATCTTTGGTGACGAAATTGCGATTATCAGTCGCATTTTATCGCGTGTTGGTCGCAATATTTTGCGACCAATTTGCGATAAATTGCTCGCAATTTCGTCGCAATTTATGTGCATTTGTTTTAAATTAATTGAATTAAATATAATAAAACTAATTAAAAATAAATGAAAATAATTAAAAATTAAAATATAAATTAAAAACGAAAATAAAATATATTATAAAATTTAGTTTGAAAATAAAAATTAATAAAAATATTTTACAAAAAAAAATAATTCCTAAAATATAATCGTACGCCGGCGGATGCTGCTACTGCTGTTGTTCCTCCTGCTGAACATCAGAGGCGAACTGAGCGAAATCGGGGTCCTTCTGCGCAAGCCAGCTGAAAAGGCGAGAATGGGTACTAATTTGGTGCTCGTATCCAGCCATCTTCGACCGAACAACCGTGACCTCTTCACGTGCCGCCTGAACCTCCTCCTCGGTCCTCTACAGCTTCTCCTCGAGTCACTCCAGGTAGCCGCCTGGATGCTCAATACCGGCTGCAGCTGAAGAGCCCTCGGATTGGAGAGACCCAACACCAAAAAACCGGCTTTTCGACCGGGGAGCAAGCTACAGGAAAAAAGATTAGTTAGTAAACATATTAAAAAATTAAAAAACCAAATTACGTTTTAAAATTAATTAAGTACTACTAACCTCAGCAAAGATCTTGTTCTTCTCGAACTAGGAAAGATGCGTAGACTGGACGGAGCTATCTGTTCACTCCATCGAAAGGATAACCTCCGCATCGTTGATCCGGCGGCGGACATCGGTTGCGAGCTGCTCGGACTTCGCATCTACGAAGGTGTCGTCCGACTTCTTCTTCGTCTCTTCTAGCACGGCCAAAAGATCGGGAATGTCGGCACCTTCCTTAGCTTTATTTAACAAAATTTTAAAATTATTTAATGGTTTACAAAATATTTAAAACGTTTAGTTTTTATAAAATTGTTAAATTATCTATTTTTCAAATTTAATATATTTTAAATTTGAAAAACTTATGATTTTTCGGGCTTTCGCCCTGAAGGAATCACGACCGGCTGTATGGGTCGGCTCCGCTCTCTGCGTCTCAGGGTTTCTCCGAGCCGCGGTGCACTGGTGGCTCNTTTATCTCCCTCCCAATGTGCGACTAGCTGGAGCCAGACGTTGTTGTCCATCCAATCTGGCTTCCCCTGCTCGACCCCATACGCGTCCACCTCTGCTTCCACCGATATGCTTGATCTCCGAGGCAGTCTTTGACTTTGTTCTCGAACGCCTCCTTCACCCGTTCGTCGTGACCGCGGTCCCAATTGTACGATTGCTGGAAAAAAACAAACGTTAAATATTTTATAATAAAAAATTAAATTAGTATTAAAAATTAAATACTTACAATAAACGCGTCAAACCAAACGTCGAGAGTGGACTGAGGCACCTTGCTGAAGCTCGTGTAAGGCCCCCTGAAGTAATGCTAGAAGATCTTCGTAACCTTCTGCGCGACCTTCACGTCGTCGTCGAACCTAAAAGAAGAAAAAATTAATTCATATTTCATAAAAAATATGAATTTTAAATTAAAACTATTTAAAAAAAATTACCCGAAAGTCCCGGGAGGTCTGTGGGGATGAAGTTGGGACAAATCTGCCCGAGCAGGACTCCGGAGAAGATCCTCACGAGAAATCCCCGCCGGTGGTTGAGT
>OVAN01010986.1:0-15133 GCA_900406275.1 Anastatica hierochuntica
CCTAGTTTCTGAATCTAAGATATTCAATACACCAAAAGTGATTTCTTGAATGCTTGAACCTGTGATTAAGCGAGCAAAGTGTCTTTAACCAACGGCAATTGATGTTACTGCGCTTTGTGAGCAAATCAATCCTGCTTAGAATGCATGCTTAGGATTTGAAACTCAATGAGAGTTAGTGTCTAGGATCCTTTAGCATAGATAATTAGCGCTGCGACAGTAGGTTAATTATAATATTGTGAATTGAGCTGAGATGGTTCTTAAATGTTTCCCCCCTTAACAATCTGCAATCCTGATGAAATGATTTCCCTGAGAACACCCTATGCCTAGCGTTTTTCTCTAATAGTTTTACCAAACTTTCTTTTCCGCCTTAACCCGTATTTGATTTGATAGTTCTTTGTACACATTGGTCCTTGTGGATTTCGATACCCGAACCACTACAACGTGCTTAACTGTACGCTTGCAGTGATTTCTTGGGTGAAAACCTGAGCCATCAAGTTTTCTCCGACAATCTTTTGGGGCATGGTTGAATCATTTTGGAATTCCTGCGAGAGATGTTCAATCTTACTAGGCATATCCAGCCTTTGCACATTAAGATTCAAGGTCTTCTCTTTAATCATAAAGAGTAAGTTTTGTTTGTTACTTCCCTTCGACTTATTAAACTCGTTGCTTTTTGTAGGTTCGGACGCGGAAGAATATGGGAACTCGACTATTTTCTTCTTTGTCATGGCCATTTGGTCCATATAAACTTCCCGAGGCGTCATCGGTAGTAGAACAGTCTTTCAGCTTTTGAGCTCAAAAATCTGATGGTTAGTGATACCATTGTGTGTAACTCGGCGGTCGGTTTTTTAAGGTCTTCTGAGTATAGTGTGGCTGACGTCCATGGGCAGAACATCGCAATAGATTTCATCTTCATATTTACCGATTGACCAAGGGACTTTGACTTGACGGTTAACGGCCATCTTGCCATGGTCATTGAGCCACTGCAGTTTGTACGGCTTCGGGTGTGTCAACCGCTCCAATCCCAGCTTCTGGACCATTGTTTCACTGGCAATGTTGGTGCAGCTTCCTCCGTCGATGACTAGACTGCAGACTTTGTCTTTAACGAGACATCGGGAATGGAATAAGTTCTTTTGTTACTTGTTGTCTCCTTTATCGGTCATAAGGCTAAGGGTCCGCATAGCGAATAATAGTTCGCCTTTCATAGCGGGTTCATGGCTAGATGAATCTTCTTCGGGTTTCTCTCGTCGGATTTAAACTCGCCACCGTCCTTCAGAATCATGACCCTTTGGTTGGAACACTCGCTTGCATAGTGTCCAAGGCCGTGACACTTGTAGCACTTGATCTCTCGTGATCGTAACTTGTCTTTTCCTTTCGGGTCAAGTTATTCGGGTTTCGACTTGAGGATCGACTTGACTTCTTCCTTCGGGTACTCGGAATGCTTTTCCTTGTGATAGCTCGGTTTCCGGGAATCGTAGCTTGGCCGAGCGTTCTTTCGCTTAAGTTTTCTCGAACATGATCACCTTGTGGAATAATTCTTCAAGTTCCACGTAATGTTGGACTTCGAGAAGGTCGATGATGTTTCGGTTAAGTCTGCCCATGAATCGGCACAAAGTTGCCTCGACATCTTCTTGGATATCATCCTGGAGCATAAGGGTTTCCATCTTTTTGTAGTATTCTTCTACGGACCTTCCTCCTTAGGCGAGATTCCTTAGCCAAAAATGTAATTCTCCTTGATAATGGCTCGAGACAAAACATCTTCTCATTAGGATCTTCAGTTGATTCCACGTTTCAACAAGATTATCTTCGATACGCCTTCGGGTAGTGACGAGTTGATCCCACCAACCTAGAGCGTAGTCTTTAAACTCGGTAGGGGCCAATTTAACTCGTTCGAATTCTGTGTATTCCCCACTTTTAAAGATAATATCGATCCTTTTCTTCCATCCCAGGTATTCTCCGGGATCATTGGTTCCTTTAAATGAAGGGAATTGGAGCTTTAAACTGGAGAAGTTGCTGCACGGTTGGCGTTCCTTACGGTCACGGTCATGCTCACAGTATTCGCCGATTTCGGAGAGAGTTGGATGATTGACTATAGTACTCGGCCGTGGTGAGATTTCGTTGTCTACGGTCGGATCCGCTATGTTTGGAGTGTCCGATTTATTCTTTGAAGGCCAAGAACTTTTGGTCGAGCTTCTCGTCTAACTTCTCGTCCATCATTTTGGCCATGTTAGTCGTGATGGCGGTGATAAGAGCTTGATTTTCGCTTGTCTCGGACATGGTACCTGCAAGAAAAGAATCACGAAAAATTCGAGTAAAGATGCTCACGAGAACTTAAGAGAATTTCAACATAACTTACCAAAATGTCGAAAATTAAAAGTGAGAAAAATTATAGTTCGAAAAGATACAACCTGACGGGAAGTGCTCTGATGCCACTTGATATGATCCTTGTAGGGACGAAGGATCAGCTCGTAGGATGCGCTTCTCGTCTTGATGGTTAAATGGATTGTAGCGGAAGACTTGGACGGTTGAAGAGATTATGGACGTTCAGATAGGGGTGTACGAACTGTCGGATGGATGGATGAGTGGAGGAATGGACGTTCGGATGGGGAACAAGGCAGAGGCCGGTCGGTTAACTCTCGGAAGAATCCTAACACAGATTAAATCAGCGATAGCTCGATTAATTCGTGAAGGCGAGAGGATAGTCCCAAACGGCAATGCGTGGATCGTTTGAAACTTCTGAAGGGGTATGGAAAACTCTCGAACTTTCGGCTTAGATTCACTAAAGAAGAAATTCCTAAAGTGCTAAATTTCTTTTGATTTCTAGAGAGAAAATCGAAATCGAAAGAGAGAGAAAGTTGTTTAAAATGTTGGATGATTACAAATGAAGAGAGGAGTGCTCCTTATATAGAAAAAGAGTTAGGTAGCAGGCACCCTCATTAAATGAAAAACATTAAGAAGACTACAAGTTCCAAGAAGACTACAACTAATTTTCCATGCATTGGGCGAGAACTTTATTAGTCTTCTTGAGTCTTTAATTTGGGCCCTTTATTATTAATGGGCTCAGAAAATAGTCTCGGAACTTGCCTCGTTAAAAACCTTTCTCGGAAAATCCGGTGGGACAAAACCGAGAGAAGGGAAAAAGAGTACAAGATCTGACACCTCCATTAATGACAATGTTAGGAGGCTTGAATAACAATCAATGTGATCATGATAAGCACTCGCTAAGCGGCTCGGATCCTGTCGGATAAGTACTTAGACGGCACGGTTGAGCCATTGTGTCTTAGATCGGGTTATGAGACCGGATGATTTGCCTAAGGTGTCTTCTGGATCCAGCTGTTCCTCGGCTTCGGGTTCGTCAGGTACAAGTTGTTCGTCCGTGGATTCTGAGACCTCATAGTCGTTGGCTATGATCACATCAATTATGTCCTTGTCTTCCACAGATTTGGCAGGTTGGTCTTTCATAGGAGATCATTGGATCAGAAGAGGTAGACGCAGAGGATGAAACTTGATGATGAAATCATCTGCCTCTGGTGGAGAAACCTCCTCTAGTTAATCCTCCTTTGCCACGATAGCATGAGCAATATTGACCTTTGCCTCTATTATTGTTGTATTGTCCTTGAGATTCAAATCTGGTTGTATTGAATGCAAGGTGAGGAGAGATGGATGGTTCTACAACATATCCTCAAATACGGTTGTCGAAGTTGTTAGTCTTTGAACAAAATCTTCAAAGATAGGACTTGGCTGAGTATCCATTAAACCCTCTATCTTGTTTTGATAGTTTCGTACTCTCTTCCTAAGCCATGTAGAGCAAAGAAATCTTCATTTTCTCATTCACATGACTTCTATAGATGTGAGTTGATCACATATATTCTTTATACTTCTAAGATAATCACTCACTGATTGATCCATCTTAGATGTTGTTTGCAACTTTCTCTATAGTTCAAATAATCTAGTAGAATAAAAACTGTTAAAATGTCGTGCTAAAGCCATCCATACCTCATCAAAAGTTGTGAAATCCACCACCACACTCAAGATTTCTTATGAGAAGGAGCCTAAGAGCCATGACTTCACGATCTGATCCGATTTTGCACGTGTTTGAAGTCAGGTTTGGGACATCTTGCAATTTGCCATCGACTGTAGGATCTCCTATAGTTTCTTGAGGTGATCTTGTTGTGTCATTGATGAATCCTTGAAGACCTTTTCCAGAAAGAAAGGATTTGAACTATAACTTCCAGAGATTATAGTTTTTCTCTGTAAAGTTTATAGTAACACAGTTGGTGATATTAAGAGGAGGAGCATCATAGAAATCCAAGGCCATTCTAACTTGGATTGCTCTAATACCATAAAAATATATATATATAAATAGGGTTTATCTTGAGTTTATCCTAATGACAAACTAATTTTTTTCATGGAATCAAATTGGTTGAATAATATTTAAACCATTGACTGTACTGACTCTTTCTCTTTCTCTTGTTGCTTTTGCTCTTTCATTGAATCTAGTGATATTTTTTTGTCTTGTTGCAGGTTGGAGGAAGATAGTAGTTGGTGTTTGGGCTTATGTTTTGGACTTCGTCATTTCAAATTTGGATCTAAGTATTCTTTTATCTTTACTTATAGCAAAGTGTTGTCGATTCGCTCAACCTTTTTTCCTTTTGTCATTGTTTCGATATTGTCAGAAGAAGTTGCAAATTCTATCTTCTTCATATTTGGAAGAGTTAATCTCAATAATTTTTTTGTAGAAACAATGAGTATATTGGTGTTTGGCAACAATGCTTTATATAAGGATATAAGAGTCACATATTATTAATACTCAGATAATTATAATTTTATGTGGTGTATACATATAGAGATGAACATTTTATTATTCGAAAACTTTGGACAAAGGGAAGTGGAAGTTTTGTACTAGAAAGCACTACATTGCTTATAGAGGACGATGATGATGGCCTTTGATGAGCCACAAAAGTCATATGAACTTATCTTTATGTCATTTATGGTTCCAAATAGTCAAGTATATTCCCCTTTTCTTTTCTTTATTTATTTATTTTGTTGATTCTCTATATATTAATTTATCTTGAGTTGCATTCTTCATTTTTCTTTGAAATATTCTTCTTATGATTTTTCTTTAAAATCATATTTGATCTTCATGGATGTCATTTTCGTTTTTAAAACACATATTTTCTTTTTGGAAGAGAATGAAAGCTTATTAATGATGCTGAAAGAGAAACGTACAAAAAGGACTAAGAGCATCTTCATTGGTGAACCCCTATGGGGTTTACCAAAAAAAAATTAAATTGATTTTTAATTTTTTTTTCGTTTAAAAAAATAAAATCGGACCAATGGGGTATCGCCACGTGGCGAACCCCTTATGATCCGGGTTCACTCGGAAGAGCTCGAGAGAGCTCGGGTTCTTTGAAATTTGTGTTTTTTTTTTTTGATTTTGGTGTGAACCCCTCCATTAGAACCCCTAATGGAGGTGCCCTAAGTAAGTTTGTGGAAAACAATCCACTTATTTTCTTTATTTTATCATTTGACAAATTTCAAGTACATGTACATCTTACTCTTTTTTAATACATCTTTGTATAATTGAAAGTATTAATTTCAAAGTATTTTAGATTGGAAGAATTTCAGTAATCAAAATCATGTTGAAAATTTTAATTATTATTTTTGCCACATCTTGATTTACATATAGTTTCACGTAATTAAAGTCAAGAAATGGATATGGGAAACTAATAGTAAATAGTGTGTTACTCTTTTTAATAAATTTGGTTTAATGTTATATTGACACAAGAGACTATTATCACATCATAGAGTAGAAGTATGTCCCCAGTTTCATGTCATGATGATATATAAAAAAAAACTTTATAGACTACAGCCAACCTAACCAAGCCATGATGCAACGCACAAATTTATCTCTCTTCATATATATAATCATGCACACAGACACCCATATAATATATATATATATATGTATATATATATATATTTATATTTATATATATACACATATACATAGAAGAGGTAGAAATCCAATCGAACATGACAAAAAATTTGAGAAATTATTTTACAAATTTTCTATGTTTATAATTTTTATAAATAGAAACCAAATCTCATCTAGTTAATATGATAAAGGATCATTATTATCTTGTTATAAAGAAAAAAATTCTAGAACTCGTTAGGCGTTAATCCAACGGCGGTAAAATTAGGTCTAGCGCCTAATTAGAAAATTGGAGATTATAGTTTTTAGATTATTTTGATATTTTTAGTTTAATTTAATTTTATAAATATATAATAAGCTTATAATTTTAACTTTTAGATTTTTTGACTTGCTTTAATCTAAAATAACTAATTTATATAATTTTAGTGATTATAAGATATTTTTATTTGATTTTACGGGGATAATTTTAGTTAAAAGTCCAATTCCATAAATTAATTAGTGTAATGTTTGAAAAAAAGTTCTTTACAAAAAAAATGTTTGAAAAAAATCGGACTGCGGAGGAAACTTATTGGATGACCACCACCGTTAACAGATATGCGGGGATTTTTAGGACATAGTGTAGAACTAAAATAATTAAGCAAGTCTAAGTCATTCTTAGGATGTGTTGTTGAAGATCCATGGACGGTGGTGGCGCGACGGTTTGGACGGTGACAAAGACGGTGCCGCAAATGTCAAAGACGGTGGTCGTAATGGTGTTTGTTAAATATGTTGGCTCACCAACCCCATCACTTATTATTATAAATAGTCGAAGAATGGTAAGAAGCAAACTATCCCAAAACAAAATCAAATAAGAAGAAGAAGAAGCAGAGCGTGTGAGAGAGAAGAGGGAAGAAAAAAATATTTTTTTTCTTCTGTTTAATTTTTTTCAGAGTATTTGAGATCGGGTGAGAGAAAATTATTTAGAGAGTTTGGTTATTTCTCCGATTATAACTAAAGAATAATTAATTTTTTTCCGTTATAATTGAGAGGTGGTAACTCTTATTATTTTCTTCGTAATAAATTCTTCTGCTTTGTCCGTGGTTTTTACCCTTTGAAGGTTTTCCACGAAAATTTCGGTGTTCAGTCGTTATACTATTTTTTAAATTATTAGTTGCGACTCTGTTTTTTCCGGTCCGGTTTTTACAACATGTTTGCGCAATTAAATTAACAAAATAAATACTTTGTTATGTCTTTTCCCACTTCGATAATGTGTGAGATGAAACTTTCAAAAACACTATAATCTCGAATTATATCACGTTTAATTATTATCAAACCCATAATCAGAAGTAAAACCAACCATCATTTTGAAAGGATTAATTAGCCTATGAACTAACATCTCTTGTCCTGTAATTATCCAGCTTCGATTTTATTATCAGAATGTTCGCTTGTAGAGAAACTTTTATCTTTTTTTGTTTTTTACCATGCCATAGAAAAAAAAAAACTTCCTTCAGTGCATATAAAGATGATAGAAGCGGTCTCTTGACTTTTGAGTCGTCTTCTTGTCTCTCTAGCTTTGTATAACGTTCCATTATCTCAAAATATTAGTTTATCTCTTAAATAATTCAAAATTACATACATACACCATATCAGGACATGACCTCTTATGATAATTCACACACACACACATATATATAAAATGACACAAGTAAAGATGTACGTTTGTATGTAAACAAGCTGTTACGTCATAAACCAAATTTAGAGTTAAAGTTCATGGAGCAAATTAAGTAAGCAAATTGGTATTATTCTAGTGTGGTCGAAGGAAGCCATTTATAAAGGCCTGAAATGATTAAAATAAAAGGATATATATCATGACGTTACATCGTCAGGAGGAATTGAAATTGATAAGTATAAATCCATAAATTTAAGATTGACCCAAAAAAACCCCGTCAATTTAAAATTGTAAACTCAATCTGGAGTGATTTAAAAAAAGGAAAAAAAAATCAACCACTGGAATTATAAAAAAAAAAAATCATATATGTACATTAATTCGTCTGAGGAAATAAAATTACAGAAAAAATATTTGAACATATACAAAAGACAAGTAATAAGGTGATCAATATAATAAACTGGAGAAAACTACAAGTAGGTAGATACATCACTGATAAGAACAATAAGTAGTTTGTCAAATTTGGTGTTGTCAAATCTCCTAAGTTAAGCGTGAAAGTAGGTACATAGGCTATATCTCTATCTTCTCGCTATCCCTAAACCTCGATGAAGCTTTTACATCAACTTCTTACTATCTCCCATTAAGTTTGTCGCAATAATGTGTTCCTTTCACATTAATATTCAAATATTTTGAGATCACATCTGATATATCACATAACCAACTTACAAAAACTGAGATCCATATGCAAGAGGTGATTGTGTATTTAAATAGTAAACTATTTTGTAATTGAAATTTTGGAACCAATGCAGCCCCAAAAATATACATTTTTTGGAACCAAAATAGTTTTTTTTTTTGGTTAAAGGAACCAAAATAGTATTTTAAGAGTAACTCTTAAGGAACCCTTTTTCTTTAGGTTATTTAACCGAGTAGTTTTCTGTTTAATTTTTGATATATTAGATAGTCTTATGCTTGATGTTTTGCGACAAATTCAAACAAAATATTAGTGACGATTTATTCAGAAAAATTGTGGTGTAATTTAAATTTCTAGTACCTAATAATTATTACAAAATAATTGAGCTTTTCGTTGGTTGCTTTCCTTGTAGATTCTTTAATTTATTTTGTAATTCTAACAAGAAAAACAATTTTCATTTTTACAATTTCAAAAAAAACAAAACGAACGGATAAAAAAGGAAGGAGGAAGAAGCCAATATTGAATTATCTCGTGAAGAAAAGTGGAGACAAACACACATAATTTAGCGGAACATATTTCCATGAAAGGAAGTTGCGCAAATAAGTTGCAACTAAAAAGAGGATTGACTCTATTAGCTATAAATAGAAAACGATTCATTATCAACCCAAGAACCATACAAATAGAAGAGTGACAAACCCATCTTCATAAAAGTGAAACTAAAATGCATCAAAATAAAGTTGGAATTTTGTACTTTGAAAGTGATAAGGAGTGACTGAGATTTGTAACCAACAAGATTGGGAACAAAAGATAGATAATAAATAACACATAATGAAAACCCAATGCCTACTTTTGTAATGAAAAAAGATTCAAAGACTAACCAATGATCGAGACTTTACTTTTGAGTTTCACTATACACAACTTCAAAATGATTTTTAAAAAAATACCAAAAATGGTGAGTATGGTATTTATTGCTGTCTTCTTCATGTGTTATGTGAGAAAGAAAATTTGAAAGCAACCTTAGAAGAAGCCAGCGAGTCCTTCCATTATAGTCATGTGGTCCTCCTGGTAATGGCAGGCCTAGAGAGAGAGAGAGAGAGAAACTGAAGAGAGAAAGAGAAAGAAAAGCATGAGATGCTGTATACTTTGGTGGAGAAGGCGGCATGTATAAATGGAAAGATTGGATAACTATGAATGACCAAAATGGGAGATTTTATTTACAATGAGAGAGTGTTTCATCTTTGCACGTAACTCCTATGTTCGTGCTTTGTCTACGTGCTTCTACTCTCATATATGTATATGTATATGTATTTTGCATTGTGTACTGATAAGTAGCATCTTAACTAATTATGTGCGGTTTACACACATTAAATATGTACTTACTCAGTTTGCTTTCATTGTCAACCTCATGCAAACTTCTCACTAATCATATTTTGTGATCATTTGTTTTCGTTGAAATAAGAAATTTTATTGCAACAAAAAGATCTCTTTACAATGAATGTTACGTAAGTAAAAGAGAATTGAAAAATTTTAAAAATTAAAATGAAATGTAAAACTATGTTTGACGACTGCCAAACCAAATAAGCATTAAACCATTTCATTGCCCACCATCTTCTAATCGCAAGGCCAAGAGCTTCAAGCGAAGAGCAGTGTCTATTTGCCGAGCCACAACCGTCGGATGAATCCACGCTGAACCATGCCGTAGTTGATTTCGAATAGTCCTTATGTGATAGAGCGTAGCTTGAAACACAAGTAGAATAAGAAATCGAATGTCTGGCAACCAAGAAGAAGATAGTAAGCGAGGCACAAGCTCACTCCAAGTAGCCGAAAACTGAAGCCCCATTAACCCATCAACAACCATTGTCCACACCCCCTCTGCATATCCACACGCAAAGAAAAGATGGTCACGACTTTTCGGAGGATTCAAACAGAGAACACAAACCGACGACAGTCCTACACCCTATTGCGCCATTCTAACACATGTGGACAGCCTATTCTTAAACACGAACCATGTTAAAAAATCATGCTTAGGCATATGGTGTTTGAACCAAACAAGTTGTGTCCATCGCCAAAGAGGCCTAGCTACACGAACTTGCATCCAAGTCTTCTTCAAGGAGAACAAAGTTAAAAACTGATCTGGTGCAGACTGCCACAAGAAAACGTCCCTACCAACCCGTTGTAGTGGCAGAGCTACCGCCTGCAACGCCTCCACAACAATACGAAGAGGCTCATATCTTTGGTGTCGAAAGTTCCATTCTGTACCTGCAGCATCTACCACAGTAGCATTATTAGAAATAGCGAGTCTGTGAAACCCCCTGAACCCAACAATGTCATATAAGCGGCCAATAGACAACCAACTATCAAACCAGAAAAAGGTCGAGCAGCCATCACCAATCTCTACACGAACAAAATCAGCAGTCATCTCCCTCAGTTTAAGCAGTTTACGCCAGATCCAAGATCCACATAACTCAAAAGCTGTCCACAACGACCCTTCTCACGTCAGATACCTACGGACCCAATCCACCCAAAGTGAATTAGAAGCCCACAACAGCCGCCATATTAGCATAAGACCATAAACTTTGTTGACCTCAGCTAAATGACAAAACCTCAACCCTCCTTCTTCCTTTAATTAACACACTTCTTCTCATGCAAAATTTGCCTTAGTGAAACACATCTCCGAAATAGATGACAAGAAAGAGGAACAAATCCCATCAATTTCACACAAACAACGACGAGGCAACCGGAAAGCATAACAGCAAAATTGAGCGATACTCGAGATAATCGATTGTATCAACTGAAACCGACCCGCAAAAGATAAGAACCGAGCAGACCAGGAGTGCAATTTACTCGTGACTTTTTCAATTAAGGGTGCATATTCAATAGTTGACATCCATATCATAGTTAAAGGGAGACCAAAGTAACGTACTGGCAACTCATCTAATTGAATATTCAAGTCGTGTAACAGTTGTTCGTGATGCTCTGAAGCGATATCAGCCATATATATAGATGACTTCTGAACATTAATTTTAAAACCAGAGACCCGAGCAAACCTCTTGAACACCTCAATACTTTCCTGTAACAGAGCGAACATAACCCTCGGAAAAACCATTATATCATCCGCAAAGCATAGATGAGTAATACCCAAGGCTCACACGATGGATGATACCCGAACATATTGGCAGCAGCTGCCGTGTAGAACACTGTAGAGAGGACGTTCATAGAAACTGCAAATAGGTAGGGAGAGAGAGAGCGCAACCTTGGCGCAAGCCTCACTTGCTAGAGAAATAACCCGCCAATTCTCCATTGACTTGAATTGAAAAAGAAGCCGTAGTCACACAAGTGAGAATCCATCGAATAAACATATCAGAAATATCCATAGCTCGCAAAACATTCCCTAGAAACCCCCACTGAACTGTGTCAAACGCTTTGGCAATGTCAATCTTCATAGCACACCGCAGAGAGATATCCGACTTGCGGTAATCTTTAACAATCTTCGTAGCACGCAACACATTCTCCAAAAGAAGACTATCTTTCACAAATACCGATTGATTAGGTTTGATGAACTCCGGTAAGACGCCTTTCAACATATTCGCAATAATCTTAGAGATTACTTTACAGATGAGATTACAAAAAGCGATGGGCCTATAGTCTCTCATCTCCAACGCATCCACTTTCTCGGGGATTAAAGCCATAATAGTAGAGTTTATGCCTTTTGGAAGATAACCATTCAAAAAGAAAGAGCGAATAGCCGCAGTAAAATCCATCTTCACCACAGACCATATTTCAAGATAAAATTCTTTAGTATAGCCATCAAGACCTGGCGATTTACCTGATGGCATGGTCCATAAAACTTGGCGAATCTCCTCCTTAGTAACCGGAGCAATCAAACTCGTTTGCATCACTGTGGACACACAAAGCGGGAGTAAACCCTTTAGCTCATCCACGCCAATCCCATCATAATCCGCTGGCTCCTCCTGTAGAAAATCCGAGAACCAATGAACCGCTTCAGTATTTATATCATGAAGACTAGTAACCAAATCTCCATTGTCTGTCCGCACCATACGAATGGCATTCTTGGCCATCCTAGCTTGAGCCACTCTGTGGAAAAACTTGTTATTCTTATCCCCCAATCTCAGCCACTGGATCTTGGACTTCTGCTTTAAGTACCTCTCCTCCAAAGAGACAACAAAATCCCAGCGATCAGCCGCCATACGCTCCAATATAACATTGGCCATAGACGGATCATTCAAAGTAGTATACTGTCTCTCACACAACTCTTAATACCCCTCCTTCATCTTTTTGGTCAGATTACCCATGTGGTCACGATTTAAATTTCTCAACTCTTTTTTCAACTCCTTGAGCTTCTTGAAGAACCAAAATAAAGCCTCTTTAGAGGGGAACAAAATCCTAGTAGAATCCCAATACCTCTGAATAAATGGTAAGAATCCTTCTAGAGACGTAAGAGATGAGAAGAATTTGAACGGCTTACGCGGCTGAGTTTCCTGCGACGATAACAAAACCACACAACGAGCATGATCCGATATTCCACCTACTTCAAAAGTCGCATAGGAAGAAAGAAAAAAACAGACAACAAAGAATCTCCAATTAAAGCACGGTCAATCTTCTTACTAATCGGCCCTTGTTCCTGATGGTTAGACCAAGTAAAGTGTTGTCCATAGAAAGGAAAATCCATAAGCGAACAGTCAAGAATTACATCTTGAAACTCCCTCATTGACGAAGTCAAAACTGAAAACTCAGAGTGCTCTGTAGTAGATAAGGACTCGCTGAAGTCACTTAAAATTAGCCATGGCTTATCAAGAAACAATGGAGCTTGATAATGCACTTTCAAATGTGACCAAAGTTGCTTCCTCTCCGCGACAAAGTTGGAAGCGTAGACAAAAGACACAAAGTACTCGCCAGTCACCGACGGATCCTGAACCAAACACGTGACAACCTGATCTGTCTTAAACAATGGAGTGAGCAACACGTCTTTAGCCCATACAACCCAAATGCGGCCTCTCGGATTATGTTCATAATTATTTAAGAAATACCAGCCAAAAAATACATATTTTGCCACCCCGCAGCTTTATCTTCAGAGACTCGCGTTTCTAGAAGACAACCAAACTTAAAAGTAGAAGCAACAACCCATTCACGAACTGCCTTATTCTTATGGAGCTTATTAAAACCCCACACATTCCACGAGAAAACCGACATTAGTTCTTTCGGTGAGTACCCTTTCTTTCCTTCTTAGCGCTTTGATCTTTCATTGTTATAACAGAGGATTTCTCAAGGAACCGATTAACTCCCTTTGTTGGCCGTGGTAGAATAGGACGGGTAGTTTGAAAGTTCTTTGAACAAACATTCTTTTGAAAGTTCAATTTTTTTTTACTAGATCAATCATTAATTTCTTTACTGATTTTTATTTGTACTAGGTAAAACCTATGTGTACTAATTAGTATACTATGTGTCACAGAATCAATATTTAAGAAAATTCAACATCTTTACTTCACCATATAACTTTTTTTCACCAATTTAATCTACAAGACCTATCCATAGCCAAATAACCTTACTACGCGTAGCAACGCGACTTAGTGGAGTCGAACTCCGGTGGGATGGTTGCAGAGGTGGACATCTAACCACTTGACTAAATGCACTTCTTCTATAACTCAGCTTTAGATGTTAGATTGAGACATTATCTTCTAGTGTCAAATAGTTGTACTAATACAAAATAGTCTGACTATTTCAGACATATATAACCCTAATTTAATTTATTTTCCAGCTCTAAATTTTTTCTTTTGTATTTTCCATTCTCAAATCTTTGAAATTACTTTTTTGAATATATAATTAATTCAATATTCTATATGTACATCACCTTTCTAATAGTTATACATTTTCTCTATTATAATTAACTAACTTCATCATAATTTAGACTTTACATTTATTTTAATATTGTAAATTTATTTATCCTACATGTTTAATCACAATGCATTTTCTATATCTCTAATTATTGAATTTTTATACATTGACTTGAATGTGGAAATAGAACAGAAATATTTAAATAGTCTACCTATTTCACTTTCAATGTCAAACACTACATTTCCATTTTTAGTTTGTTATATTGTTTTAACTTGTGTGATTATATAACTTTTTACGTTTAGCTAATAATATATTAGTGACTTTCGAATTTCTTTAAGTTTGTCTTTACTTATATGATAGTTGTTGATATCGAACAAAATAGTTATATTTTGCATATTGTCTAACCACTACAAGAAAACAGACAAATTGCGAGAGAAATATTGGTCGCAATTTCGTAACAAACGTAGAATTGCGACGAAAATAAGTCAATCGTTAAATGTTTGTCGCAAAATGGTTGTGGTCGCAATTTCGTCGCAAATTTGCGACAGAAGGAAGTACCCGCTTCCCAGTCGCAAAATTGCGAAGAAAGTGCTACCAACAATATGCGACCGATTTGCGAAAGACAATAAAACTCGGTCGCAAGTTAATCGCAATATATTGCGAAGAAATTGCGACAAAGCATCACAAATCGTCGCTAATTCGTCGCAATATTTAGCGACGAAAGGCAGTCGCAATTGCGTCACAATATTTGGCGACGAATTAGCGACGATTTTTGAAATTGTTATCACAACTTCGTCGCAATACATTGCGAGGAAATTGCAAGAATCAATCGCATTTTATCGCGTGTTGGTCGCAAAATATTGTGACCAATTTGCGATAAACTGGTCGCAATTTCGTCGCAATTTATGTGTCTTAAATAATTAAAATAATTGAATAAAATAATATAAAACTAAAAAAAATAAAAAAATTAAAATATAAATTAAAAACGAAAATAAAATATATTATAAAATTT
>OVAN01010987.1:670-15132 GCA_900406275.1 Anastatica hierochuntica
CACAATTGGTCACTCTTGGAATAAAAGAAAAACAAAGGTTTGAAAAACTTGAAATTAGAGCTCCTAATTTTATTCATTATACTATTCCAAATTGTGCATTATTTTGCATTATGATTAGAAGTACTAGCATTTTGTTTACTCATAATATTACGCTATATACTTATATGTTTTTTAAATAATGTATCAGTGAATGAAAATGTTTAATTAACCATGTATTTTCAAAAGTCTTCTGGGTTGTCTTATAAATTTTAGTCTTTTTGGTTGTCATGTAAATTTTAAGTACTTTAAGTATCTTAAATTGATTTTTTTTTTCCATTTCCAAAAATGTATGTCTTTGAATAGATTCATGCACATTTTACATTTGATATCTTAAGATATCAAAATTTAATACTTTTAGCTAATATTTATTATGAATACTTTTTCAATAATATGAAACATATTTTGAAAAGTTTGATTTTTCGTCTTTGTGTTTTTCACTTGTAACCACACAAATCTTAGAAAAAATGATCAAGAGAAATTTGTTTATATCACGTTGCTCTACACCATTTCATTTAGAATCATATTTGATAATCCTATATTGTTCTTTACAAAATTACATATTTTCATCGTAATCTATAATTTTACACCTGCTACGTATAGCCGTAAATGTTTCAAAAGTACTTTTAATTATTCTTAAAATATGTAAAAACTAACTCTTCATAACAGACTTCATAATAACATTCGTGTTGTACAATGATTGCATATTTTTCTCTTAACCCATTGTAATAAAATTCTTATAATTCTTTTGAAAATTGTGTTTTTACCAGGATAGTTTTGTCAAAAGTTTTGATGTTAATGTATCTTTATTGTTTACCTTTTGTTATATGCTTTTTTTTTATAAATCTTATAATCACTGTAAATAAATTTCTATTTAAAACTTAAATAAACCATTTTCCCCTGCGATTTCGCAGGGGTTCGAGCCCTA
Organism: Anastatica hierochuntica; assembly: GCA_900406275.1. NCBI lineage: Eukaryota > Viridiplantae > Streptophyta > Magnoliopsida > Brassicales > Brassicaceae > Anastatica > Anastatica hierochuntica. Next base: position 1,635 of record OVAN01010987.1, read on the forward strand.
GCAGTTATAACATCGAATAGATTAAAAGATAACTAATTTTTTGTAAATCTGTAAATCATCTTAATGGGTTGATCTAGTGATTAAAAAAATGTGACTATTTTAACGACGAGAGAGTTTTAACGGAGAAAAAACATGTTTTCAACTACTACCTGATTATCATCTAGCTCTATTAGTATAGCTTCAAAGTTTCTATTCTCGATGACCCGCGGACTGACCCACGGACCAACCCGCTAACCGCTTACATAGGCGCGGGTCAGGATTGGTCAGCTCTTACGAAGACCGCGGTCCGCGACGGTACGACCCGCAACGACTCAAATGGAATTAAGACCGCGGCGGGACGAGACAATTGGTTGTAGAAGAACCCAATCGACATCTCCAATTGTACGTCCACATTAATGCATCATCGTTTTTCTTTTTCTTTTTTTGGTAGAACATCATCGTTGATTATGCATGATGATTATCGATCATTAAAAAAGGAGATTTAATAATCTGCTGTTTATTCGTAACTTAGGTTAAGAAAACGATTAATCATAATAAATGAAGAACTTTAAATAAGAAAGAGATTGGACATACGAAAGAAAAAACATTCATAGACAGACCATCAAAAGAACTTAAGTAACTTCTGAAACTCATCTTCATCAAGATCCCCACAACATGTAGAAGAAATGTGAAATATGAATCTGAGGAATCTTTCTGACAAGTCTTTCAGATTTGCAAATGAATCAACCAAAATTAGGTATTTTTCTTATTCCTTTCTCCAATAATTGTCTCTCGGTCTAGAAATATTGTTTCGACATCTAAATTTAAGATGAGAAAACTCCTCTCCCGGTTGCACGAAGAACATTGTTCATCGGTTGATGTCCCATGTGGATAGCATTTGGTTGTTCTGAAATTAAAAAAAAGTTGTTACAAATTTATATTCATATTTATTATTGTCAATGTAACTACATAGAATATATGGAATTTAAACTCACTCTGAGGAATTTTGTCGACGAAAAAACAAATGGCAATGATGACATAACAAAGCAATAGAACCAATCCCTTCATGTAGTGAGAAGTCCCATCCTAAAGAACAATAAAAATAACACAATTATTATTAGATTGTCCTTGCAACTTGAATTATTGAATCATATATATGTGTATATATTCGTAGTATATTTGTACTTGTAATGTGAAGGCTGTGATGATAATGGAAAGAGCAAGAGAACCGGTCTCGAGGAGACTGAAATTCAAATCCATATTGATTCCTAGAATCCATGCCACGACAATGGTCAAGGGGACTACGAACAAGCCAATCTGAGTTGCAGAACCTAATGCAACTCCCAAAGATATGTCCTGCAAGTTATTTGCATTGATCGATATATTAGTTCATGCATGGTGTTTTCTCTTAATCCACAAATGTTAATTATAAAATGTAACTCACAAGCTTATTCTTAAAAGCGAAAATGATGGCACCAGCGTGTTCAGCCGCGTTTCCAACTATGGGAAGCAATATGATGCTTATGAAACTCACTGATAGTCCCCATGAATCTGATGCGTTCTATATAACCAAAGATAAACACCATAAGATAATCAAGACCGTATCTAGGAGTGTGAGTGTATTTGCACATGAAACATAGTAAAATCTACATTAAAATTGATGTATCTAGTGATCCAAAATATTTATAATTCTTTTGCACATATATATGACTCGAGAAAATACAATTAATATTGTTATTTTTGAGCCGGCCCTGACGAATAATAATAAGATTCTAACAAACTCTTAGAAGATTATATATTGTACATAACAAAAGTTACCTCAATGGTGGCCACAACATATTCTGAAAGCAATGCGATGACGATTGTCATCCCAACCAACCACACAAATCCACTCCAAAATCCAAGCACTGGCGTTTCGTCATCAACCACATTGTCATCATACTCATCTTCCTGTTGCCAAATCTCGTTTCAAACATTTGTTAGAAACACAATGAAAATGTTAAGGTCTATGTTATGTGTCTATATATATTTTGTTACCTCGTCTTGTGCGTCGAACAGTTGACGGTGAGTCCAAAGTTGGAAAACGAGATACGCAATGTAACCGATCAACATAACAATACTGCTAGCTCGAGATAGGTTTAGAGACATGCCGGAAACAAGATCAGCCGAAGTCTCTTCGTTCGCCACGTATCCCAACAACATTGGCAGTAAGTGACACAACAAACCCATTAACAGTAAGAAGAAGTTCACATCAGCTTGTTTCTGTCAAAAAAGAACCAACTCAAAATTAATTAAGGCAAATCCAATAGTTAAGCTTGGTTTAATTTTTCTACTAAAATGTTTTATTAATTTAAAGAGATATTAATTCATAGAGAAATTATTTTGACCAAAAACTCAATCTAAAATGGAAAGCAATATTGGTTTATCAAAGTATTAAATTATCGAATATTAATTTATAGACGTTATACTGTAATCTTTCAGAGTTAGTAGAAGGAAGACCATACCCGGTCGAACCGTTGCTCTCTTCTGAGATTAGCGATTCCGCCGCAGAAGAGTGAAGTCCCAAGAACTAATAAAAGGTTTGACAAGATAGAACCTAGCAACGAGTATTTCACCACTGCGACCTTGTTATTAGCCAATGCCAAAATCGCTATTATCAATTCGGTCGCGTTTCCACACGTTGCGTTTAATAGACCACCCACTACGGTTCAAAAATTACATAAACTAATTTAGTCGTTTTCTACTAATAAATAATTGCTATAATTTGTAGATAAAAACGGAATAGTTAGCAAAAGAAGACGTTACATGTAGGACCGGTGTAGAAAGCTAGTTGCCTGCACGAGATGCACGAGAGAGATGTTAGTATAACGTACCACAAAAATTTAATGTTTTTGTATGAATTTTATTGAGATATAATATATTTAAGAGTATAACATATGATTATAGATCTCAATGTAGTTGAATGTCAAAGTGGAAAATAATTGTGCCGTCCATTCATGCTATGAAGAATATATGTCGAAAGAATATTGGTCCAATTTATTTCAAAAATCAAAGTAGCAAAACGAAAAAATATAGTGGAATTGTACCTAAACATTATCGTGACATTCAATAATTCATAAAGATATGACAACTAAAGTTAATAGCAAGTTCTGAAACATTTTGAAAACTTTGGAAAATATTAATGATCAAAGTTTGGTTTTTCTACAAAATTGAAGTGATGGTTATTGATGAAAGGTCTTTGTGAAAAAATAAATTAAAATACTGATTTAACATGATATTTTTATCTCCAGATGGATAGACATGATTAATTTAATTCACGATGGGCTAAATATTTTATTTTGATAGATTAATAAAATATTCACAAGGGTGAAGAATACAAAGAATATTAAAATGTAAATGGATAGAATGAGAAGAGAGAATTTGGAAGAGGATGTACAAAAACTTACTCTGTCAGAAAGCTGACTCTCTCGGCCAAAGGCGTGAGTCCTAGCAAGCTCAGTCCAAATATCCACGGCTGTAATTAATTCAATATTCATGAGTTAACTATATAGTATTCCTTTATATTTAGTGCACAATTACGTGGAAAATTAAACACCAATAATTAATTTTAAAAACATCAATGATTGCAAAATCTAATGGCAAAACATCTTAAAAAAAAACAGTTACCTCTTGAAAAAAAACATTTAATATATCGTGTGATGTTTTTGCAGTTGATATTTCATACCTTCTCCCGACACTTACAAATTACTTATGGTTAGTTGTTCAAAAACAAGAACTAAATTGACAGAGTGTTTTAGGTTGTTTTAATCTATAAATTTATATATGAAAAACTAAATTTTTTTAGTATTTATGAAAATGAAACGTAGAAAATATACACATATATATACACAAATCATATATATATACCTGAGAGAAGCCACAATAGGTGCCGATAATGGCGAGAGGTATGGCGGGAAAAAGGACGGCAAGTTTAGTGCCGAGAATGACTTCTTGGAGATTAGAGAGAAAGTCTCTAAGAGCTTTGCATGGAACCTTCTGAATCACTCGGAGGTCTGACTTCTTCCTTAGAGAAGAAGAAGACATGTTGTGAGCTGTTCTTCCATGTCTAAGTTCTCTGCTAGATCCTTTCGCCGTCATGTTTCCGTTTCCGTTCTCCGCCGCCGACCACTGTTCCGCCACGATCCCTGCCATTTTTTCTCCACTGTGGATTGATTTCTACAAGTTATGTAAATGATGAGCCAACAAAAATTATTATGTCTTTTTTCTTTTCGATTTCTACTTATGATTGTATTGTAAAGCATGGCGTCACACATGTTTAAATAAGTCGTGTATAGTTTGTTTGTTTTTTATTCTTGGCTCCACACGAGCAATTTCCACGAAGTTTCGTTTTTGATTATTTTATTTATTTAATTATTTTTAAGTTTTTATATTTGGAAACAAATCACAAGGTTGCAACACATGGCTTGCTATCAAATATGGCTTTTACGGCATTTCCTCTTTAAGAGATATATAGCTAAATGTTAGAAAAAATTAATTTTGGTCAATAATATAAAAAATACGTTTTGTTAATTTTTATTTTCTTTACTAAGCTAGCAGTTAAAGATTTTTTTTTTTAGCACACTAGCAGTTAAAGATTTTTTTTTCAGCACACTAGTAGTTAAAGATTAAAATTTGATTTTTAACTTTATTAACATTTGAGTTATTGAACCGGATTTGGTACATATAATGTATTTTAGTTTAGTGTGATTTAGAAACAATTGTATATAAGTTGATATTTAAACATTTTTAACATTTTGAGATGAAATTAAGAAAATATCTTCTACAAATTCTTTCTCTCTCTCGATCTTCATCTTTAACATTTCTCTTCAAATTTCAATGGAGTTTTAAGAAAAAAAATATAAAACATATAATAATCGAAATCAATTGTTGAATAACCATGAGGGCGAGATCAATTGATTTTTTAGGAGTGAGAAAAAAATATTAATACGGAAAATTTTATTTTTTAAAACGAAAAAGTATTTTATTCCAAATAATCATTTTACAATACCATTTCCAATATAGGTATTAACGGATAGAAGAAAAACGAAACAATTTCACGCACACCAATAGGGGTTATGATAATGGATCAAATTCTAAAGAAAGATGAGCACACAAGTAATCTTAAGATAATAGTATCTTATGACATGAAATAGGATAAACCAAACATCGTCATGTGTCTATCATCTTCACCGCTCGGATAACAATTTGAGGTTGTAGAATATATCTTAAAACGACGAACTTTCCAAAAAAACGACGAACATAATCAGATCTCCAACCGACAAAAAATCTAATCAAAAGAAATATAAAAAAACACTGCAAAAATAGAGGCTTTGTTGTGTCTCATTGGAAAGACATACCGTCCATTTACCGATCCGGCATCAGACCCTTGACCTTCCGATTTGGAAACGGCTGTTAAATTTCTAATCCGGAACAAATGCAAAACTCGTTGCAGAAACAAACACTGAGAGAAATCGATCATGGCGCCTCCATCTTTAAATCAAGAAGAAAAACTAAAATCAAATAGAACATGAATGATAAAATACAAAACAAAAAATTCCTAAAACAATGTCGGTACAGAGATCCGACCACCAAAGAGACAAAACACGGCATAATTTTTTTGTACTCTCTCTAAGGTTTTTGACACTAAAAATCAAAACAGAAAAGACATAATAATACTTTAAAAACTTTTAAAAATGGTTGTGGGACTTAATTAATGTTTAGGGTTAGGTTATTCATAGTACTCCACAATAATACTCTAAAAACATATTATCAAAATATGACCTAGGAAAAAAATAAAGAAAACCTCTAACCTAAGGTAAACCGGAGATCTGGAAAAAAAAAGTTGGAGAAAAATAAATCTTTTATAAAAAAAAATAAAAATAAAGTAAAACCCTGGTTTTGTATCAAAATGAAATTTATCGGAGCGAAAAATTAGTAACACGGTTATGTGACAGTGAGAGTGATCTTTGCAGAAAGTATATCCCCAAAGTGTGTCCCATGGTGCGTATACGGCGGACGAAGGCAATTATGAGGTCTGGCATGTGCAACATAATCTTTAATGAAATGAATTTTTAAATAAAACTTCAACTAAAGGTTGGAAAAATTACTAAAACTGAAGAATCAAAACGAATTTAATATGATAAAAACGTATCGATAATCAACATAAATATCTGAATTGTTTCTAAATCTCTAAATCTTGAGAATCAGATCTAAACCGATATTATTTCGGAATCCGAATAAATATTCAAAATATTTGAACTATATGCACATATCCCAAAATATTAGTTATACTTAGATCTTATTATATAAAGTTGAACGCGTTCGACGTGAACGCGACATGTAAACAAATTGTAACTTACCGGATTTCGACATATATCAATGTTTAATTTAGATCGTGACATGTGTCAGTCTAGAAATAGAAATTAATATAAACTTTCCTATTATTGATTATTTACTTCTTAAAAGATATAATTTAACAAAAAAAGAAAAGTAGCTTATAAAAAAATTAGGTAAAATAAGGCATGTGGCGAGGTTGATTTTTCTCTCGGGTGTTAGCTTGTTCTCGTTGTCGGTGGCGCGCGTGGTTGTTGTGATCGGTGTAAACGCATAGAGTCTTCCATGGCTCAGACGTGGGTTGGTGTCTCCAGAAACCTCCTTTCTTTGTATGTCTTCTCTCCATGGCTTCTTCGTCTGGCGCTTTAGGTTGGAGCTTTTCTAGAAAGCCTCCTCCGAAAATCAGTAGTCCTTCCTCGTTGTGACCTTTCTTCGCTCTGTGAGCCGTGTTGCGATCTCTTGGATTGAGGAGAGTCCATTTCTGGTTCTCAGTTTTGAAGTGTGGTGATGATTTGATTTCGTTGGTCAAACGAGATTCTCGACATCACTTTGGCGGCACACTAAGGTGTCTCCCTCCCAGGTTCTTTGATGTCGCTTGACGCCAATGACGGATTTGACCCTTCTCTTCTCTGTTAGGACTTAGAGTTTCCCATTCGTTGAAGTGGTTACCTTCCCATCCCGTTTTTGTTCCTTGGCTTTAGGTTGTGTCAGGTAGTAGTGGCCTAGACGCATTCGGATCTTGTTGTTAGAGTTTTAGGAATTTGTTGGGTTTGTACCTTGAGTGTCGTCAGTCTTCGCTAGGTTCGTGCTACTAAGTGTCTTCAGTCTCTGCTGGGTTTGTACTGCTGAGTGTCGTCGATCTTCGATGGGTTCGTGCCTTTTGACGTCGTCGGGAGACTAGGGTTCGTGTTCAGAAATGTCGTCGGGAGACCAGGACTCGTACTTATAAATGTCGTCGGAAGACAAGGGTTCGTGCTCAAGTATCGTCGGAAGACAAGGATTCGTGCTCAAGTATCCTCGAAATTCCTAGTCGCTTTAGCGGATGTTGATCTTTGTTTATTAATATTAAAATTTTGTAACGGTTTTAATCCTAATCTCTTTGCTTCTTAATGGCTTTTTTTTTTATTTTTTTGGTTGTAAGAAACTTTTAGCTAATCTTAGCTTCTATACTACACTCTTATTTTTATTAATAAAAATTTACAGTTTATCGGAAAAAATATTCGATGAACTGAATCCAAAGTTTATTCAGTTAAGTAGTGGTTCCTCTCACAAATATAAAATTAATCTAAACCGAAATAGAAAAATATTTGAATGGATTATAATGTCTATAACCAATTAACCTTTATCAGAATACAATATCCGAACTAGAACAAGTGCAATCCAATCAAAAACAAAATATATCCTCCCTTACTCTCAGCCCAAAGAGTAATAAGATTTTTGAAGAGTTGTCTACTACTATTGTTTTTTGTTTTAAAGCTTTCAAATTAAATAAAAATTAAATGTTCACATGGCCCAAGCCCAATTTTGGAACCTCAAACCATTGATCAAAAAGATTATGTAGTAACTAGAGAACTCTAATGAACCGATATGTAGTTTCTTCCCAAGTCCCCAACTCAATCTTGCGACAACAGTGAAACCAGAAATCAGTTATGAAGTTTCCATGGTAGGTATTCTTCAACAGATCCTCACCAAATCTTCGCCTACTTTCCTCTTCTTTCTTCTACAATCGTGTACTCTCATGTCTCGAGAACCATTGTTGTAAAAGAGAGGATGTGAATCGTGGCTTCTCGAACCTGAAACTAAGAGCCTTATTCTAAATCATGGAGTCTATGAGGCGGAATACAAGGTATGTTGATTTGTGGGATCTACTATGAAGCCGATTGTTATGCTCTGACCAAATTTCATAGACTGTTGCTTTCCAGGCGAGAGGGAGTAGATAATTTCGCGATTTACCTCCATTGAATCCAATTAGTTGCTGCACAAAATTTTCCCAATTCCTCAGTACTCAAAGATCGCACCTCCCTCCTACCTCATTCTAGAGGCTCCAAGAAAAGGAGCATTCAAAAAGCAGGTGATCTCTTGATTCAGGATCTGTTCCACAGAGAAGACACAATGGGTTCAAAACTAATCCCCAGCTTATGAGCCGATCGCGAGTTGGGTAGCGGTTAAGAATAAATACCCAGGCCATGAAGTTGTGCTTCGGAATCCCTGAAGTTGTCCAGATAATTTTAGACCAAGGTACTGAAGGTTTATTTTCTTTTATGGCCTTGTAAATGATGCATGTTCCACTTCTTGAACCTGTCGTATCATTTATCCACCACTGCATAGAATCTTCTTCTTCTGAAAGTTGGAGAGTGCTCAACTCTGCTTGAATGCTAACTTGTTTTTGTGATCTCGCCGGTGGAAGAAACCAACAACCATCTCTCCATAGGTCTGCAATCGTGGCATTTCGTTGGATCCCTACTTGTCTCAGACCTTCTGGATATAAGTAATCTTATACCTTACCCTTTGAACTCTAGTGATCTGTCCAAAAGCTACATTTCTTGCCATTGCCTATATTGATTTTAATCCACGGGTAGGCAATATCTCTGATTTTGAGAAGCTTGTTCGCGAGCCAAGAGTTTTTGTAATTTGTTTTTGCTTTCCAAAAGTTGCTAGTTGACCCAACCAACACCTCCTTTGTGTACCAGCCTACCCAAATGGAACCTTCTTTAAAAAATAACATCCAAATTAACTTAAGGGTGTTTGTATTATTCCATTCAAACAAATCTCTGATCCACCTTCCTCTTTACTTAAAGTCATTGTTGACCAGGCCACTCTTGCGCTATGATTTCCTTCAATGCAACCTTTCCATAGAAAATTCGCCGACAATGACTCAACTATCTTGATGCCGAACACCAAAAATTTGACAAGCCTGCAATGACAGAGTTTAATAGCTGAAGTCTTCCTGCAAAGGTGAGGGATTTGGCTGTCTAGGAGTTCAATTTATCCTTTAACCTCTGGATCAATGGAGCACAATCTAACGCTGTTAGTTTTTTGTGCACCGGGGCATTCCCAGGTATCTGATCGGTAAGGCAACATGTTTGATTGCTGTGTGGTCTTCAATGACTTTGATTTCAGCTTCGAATAGACCTGAAGAAAAGAAGGATGATTTCTCCGGGCTAATAGACAGACCAGAGAGCATATAAAATTCCTTGAGAATGGCCAAAATATTCTGGATCGATGTTAGAGAGCCGTTTGTGAAGATAAGGATATCATCTGCGAAACATAAATGTGTAAGTTGAGTCTCCTTTCATCTACTATGATATCCAAAAGCACCCTGGACAGCTCCTTTATTTAGCATCGTAGATAAGCAGTTCATCGCGATAACAAATAGGTAAAGAGATATAGGGTCGCCTTGACGTAGTTCTCTTTTTCCTTTAAAATAGTCGTGTACATTCCCATTGTATGCCACTGAGAATGATGGGGTAGAGATACATGCTTGAACCCAAGTAATGAACTGAGTAGGGAAATCTAGGAGTCTTAGACAGTTGAGAATAAATTCCCATCTTATAGAGTCGAAGGCCTTTGCTATATCTACTTTCAGTGTCAACCTTTTAACTCCTCTACCTTGTTTATACCTGTGGACAATGTCTGCTGCCAATAACGTGTTTTCAATTAACAATCTCCCTTTTACGAATTCAGATTGTGTCGGGGCAATGAAATTTGGAAGCAAAGGCTTGAGCCGAGTGACAAAGAGCTTTGAGATGGCTTTATAAAGCGTGTTGCAGCACGAGATGGGCCTGTAGTCGGAGAGAAGTGAAACACCAGGCTTTTTGGGTACCAAAGTGAGAATCGTGGAGTTGACTGCCGAAGGAATAAAACCAGAACTGAAGAAGGAGTGGATTGCTTCTGTAACTTTTTTACCAATCAGGTGCCAAGAGGTTTTATAGAATGTTAAAGTTAGTCCGTCCGGGCCAGGTGATTTGTTGGGATTCAACTTGAATAGTATTATGGAAATTTCTTCAAGAGTTGGGATTGAAGTCATAGCTTCCTTTGTAGTGATAGGGCATCTATAATCCAGCAGTTCCTGAAGCCAAAGCCATGGGAAAGAAAGCGGTGGTAGCGACAGAGGAGCTAGTAGAACAGAAAAATGATTGACAACAAGGTTTCCCATCTCCAAAGGGTCTGAAATGGAAGCTCCAGAAGGTAAAGTAAAACATATTATAGCGTTGAAATCGTTCCTTGATTTTGAGACCCTGAAGAAAAAACTTGTGTTCTGGTCGCCCTCTTTAAGTCGTTGAATCCTTGATTTTTGTATAAAATAACCCTCCTCGATCTTTTTTAATGATGCCCAGGATTCAAGTGCTGATTTCTCTTGCTAGAAGGTAGCCGCTGATGGATTTTTCAAAACCTGGACCTGCACAGACTTTAACAAGAGGCTAAATATTGGTGAAAGCCTGTTTAGATAATAGCTTGAGATATTTCTTTAAAGCTTTTTGTTTAACACTCAGGACTGCTAAACTTGGTTGTGTAGAATAAGTGCTTCTAATATGATTCCATGCCAATTCCAATGTCGATAGGTAGTTAGGGTGGAGAGTGAGGGCATTGTAGAATTTAAATGGTTTTGTACCAGCTTGTGGTAATGGACAGGCTAAGTTTAGGATGCAGGGCGAATGATCTGAGAAATCGGGTGGTAAGAAAGTAACAGAAATGGAAGAGTAGGAAGTAAGTCAGTGATTGTTGATTAGAAGTCTGTCTAACTTCTTAGCTATCGAATTTGCTGACTGTTTATTATATTGAACCAAGTAAACGGAAGACCATGAGATCTAATGTTAAATACTTCCAGCTGACGGAAGCATTCTCTCATCTCCAACATTGCTACTGTTAAGTGATTGGAAGAGGAGCTGGATTGCTCTGAGAAGTGTAACACTTGGTTGAAATCTCCATCAATATACCAAGGTTGAGTATCCAAAGAGAGACTATGTTGAGTGTTGATGAGTTCACACCACAAATATGTCCGTTCTTCACAGGTATTTGATGCGTAAACAACCGTAAAGTAGAATCTGTGACCACTACCAACGCTAACTTCATATGTTAACGTTTGATTTGACTAATGAACATGAGTTAAAGCAAACGACTGCCTCCAAATAATAATGATTCTACCATCAACATCATAAACATGATTTGTCACGAATGACTAACCAGGACAGGAAGACAACAATATCTAGTTTAGGTTAGGTTCTCTGATGTGGGTTTCTAAGAGGACGGCAAAATTAGGTTGATGAAAAGAAAGCCAATTAAGGATAAATGTTTATCACGGTCATTAAAATCTCTAACATTCCACAAAAGCTTTTAATATTCATATCTACAAAAAAGGGTTTTAGATATAGGTTAGGAGGAGGAGAAGGGAATCTTCTGAGTAGGAGACAACCCTTTGTCAAGAGAGTTAGAGGATGAGGTTAAGGTTTGTGGTTTTTTGGGGAAAGGATCAGTGTTTGGGGTTTGTTCCAGGTTTTTCAGGGTTAAGGGAATATGAATCTCTATGATGAACATTACAATAATTTTCGTAATATTGTTGATGATAATCTAGCGACTATTGTTGCAATATGAATCCTCTTTGATGAACAATACAAGAACTAATTTTCGTAACTAAACATGTGATAATGATTATCTAGCTAGTTTTTCTTATTAATTTTTTAAATGATAAATAGAAAATGAGACAAATAAAATAAAGTCTTGTTTACATCTATAATAAAACAAAGTCTTATAATCAAAGGTGGCAAAATAACTTCGTAGGATTTTAAATTAATTATTTATTTTCCCATAGTAATATATTTGTATTTAGTCATTTTTTATGTTAATATTAACTAGATGATGGCCCGTGCGGATGCACGAATAAAGATAATTTTATTAAAATTGTAGTATTTATAGTTTTAACATATAATTTTTTTTGTTGTTTGTATAGTTCTTGTTACAAAGTATAAAAATATGAAAGATCACTCGTATTTGTTTGTGTCTTCTGTAGATGGGGTCAATAATATTAGTATATTGATATAACTTGAGACATTCTTGTTTGTTGATTTTATTGTGAAAACTCTCTGTTTTTTAATTTAGGAAGAAGAAAAAAAAGGTTAACATTTGAGGAAAATCATAATTTGGTACCAAAAACCGAGTCGAATCCACCAAAAAAATGGTACCGAATCCGGTGAAATACCCGAATGAATCTTAAATTTCTAAATCAGAAAAATTAGAACCGAACCCGATTTGAACTTAATTATTTCGGATACCCGATAATATCTGGACTATAAATATATACTTAAATATATTAGTTTGTATTTAATATCAAAAAAATATCGTAAATTACCATGAGTTTACATATACTTTTTAAATCTAAATCTAATCAACCCTATTCTTAACAAATTCAGCTCCGTCGTGTTTGCTATTTTAGTATCCTAACCAACCAATCGTCTATTCCATGTACACAAATTTTTACTAAACAAATTAGGGTTTATAATTTATTAATTTCATTTTGGGTCTAATGATCGAGGATAGGTAATGATCAATTTTTTGTTTAAATAAATATCATAATTTCCGGTAGGGTTAGTTTGGTCATTAGCACACGAGTGAATATTCTCCCAAGCAAAAAAACCGTTAGCCAATCAAGTGATGACAAGTATGTCAAAAAACATTTTAATTAAAAAAACTAAAAACTTGCGAACTCCGTAATTGTGCCACATCATTCACAAATTCTGTGAGCGCGTCACGTCAACAAACGACTTCTCATATAATATATATATATATATATATATATATTCTTTTTTGGTCAGGAATACTAATACTTAATAAATTGTTCTATAATTTATAGCATAAATAATAATTTGTACTCCATATTAAATGAGTTTTTAGATTGACCCTTGAATACGATGATGAATTTGTTGTTTTGTGCCTTTTTTGTCTAACGAAGAGGTAGCTTGATAGAAAGGCGAGACGTGGCTTCTGCCTTTTCTTTCTCCATTTATTAGGTTTAACTCTATTCATCTAAATTAACTCACAATCAGAAATGGATAGATATTGTTGGGCCTAGATTTGGTGTCTTGAAACCAAGTCCAAAAAGAAAAAAAAAGAAGAAGGCTAATTGGGCCAAGCAAAGATTAAAAGCCCATTA
>OVAN01010988.1:0-15132 GCA_900406275.1 Anastatica hierochuntica
CTCCTTAGAAAAAAATTTGTTTTAGGTTATTTTTGACAATTTGCTCTATAAAGAAATCAATTAGATTTGTAAATATTTTAAGGTTGAAAAATGGGGGAAACGAGTTAAATGTAAGAATTTTTATAGTATTTGGTATTGTTTTTCGGTATTAATACCAAACCGAAACTGAATCGTTAAGTGTTTCGGTTTTCATTCGGTTTTAAATTAAGTTTTACACAAAATAAAAATGAAAAACATTTAATGAAATTTAGGTATGTAAGATTTCAATTAAAATTTTAAATTAAAATGTTTTTTGTAAATAATAAAAACATTTTAAATTGTTAATCTTTTAGCCCAATTTAAAAGCCCGATATGGATAAAATTTTTTTTTTTAAAGATATTGTGTTGTTTTGTCCCACATCGAATGTAAGAGTTATAAAGAGCAACCAACCTTCAAAATTAAAAATAGAACTCTCATGTTCACCTAGAAAACATCTTTTGTCATATTTCAAACATATTGGATTTGAAAAATAAACTGAATAATAATCACTTTTTGTCCCAAAAATTGTAACATAAGAATCTTTTCATTGCGTGGTTTCGAGTTTTTGAATTAAAACTAAACAGAAATCGAGTCATTTAGTATTTTAGTTCTCATTCGGCTTTCAATAGAATTTGGTAGAATAGAAAATGATTATAATTTAAAAAGATTTCAGCTAACAATATTTCGATAAAGAATATAATATTTTTATAAAGAATAAAATAAATAGAACCGAATAGTAATTAATTTTTGGGGGTTAGAAAATGGTTTGAATTGAGTTAAACATAAGAATTTTTGTGTTTTTGGTTTTGATTTTTTGGATTATAACTAAATTATAACTGAACCATTTAGTGTTTCAGTTTACAATTAAAATTTTCAAAAATTAACAATATTAATACTATTTAAAAAAATTAGTGTATCGACACGCAATTACAATACTTCCATTTTAATTCTTCAAAGTTGTACAAAAACAATCAATTAATACTATTTCATTTACCATCCATGTCTTAAGTTTCATAAGTTATCACAAAATACACAATTTTAATATTACATTATTTATCTAAAACTTTTTAAACATAAGATGCTTAAATGAACCACTTTAAAAAAAATATTGTAATATCAACTATCACCATTTTTTTTTTTCTGAATTACATATTTTTACATTTTTATTATTTAGAAACCAATCCTTATATACTATAATCCCGCTCTAGGCGCGGATCAAAACCTAGTATAAAGCAAAATGCGTTTGACGTGAATCTGACACGTCGTCAAATTATAACTCATGAGATTTTGATACGTGTCACTAATCGAATTAGATTATTGATATGTGTTAAGTATTTAAAATTTCCAATTTTGTGTAAGCAAATTTTCTATTTCTATTTTTTTTGTCATGAAAGTTGAATATTAAATATTTCATTTCTATTAAAACATTCAATATCAATTGTTATATATATGCAAACATGATCAAATTATAATATTTAATTAAGAACATTGTTTCAGCTTATATTAAAAATTTTGGATTAATTTGGATGATATTGGTTGTAGTTTATTATTTTATCAATAACCAAAAATGGCTTTAGTCTACATTTTAAATTTACGGATGGATTTCAGCTTTAAAACCTAAATTTTTAATGATACTTTATATTTAACTAGGTAAATACCCGCACGATGTTGCGGGGTATTTTTATTAACTAACACAAGAGTTTAAAAGCATAGAACAAGTAGATATAAATTTGTATAAAATATAAAAAATCATGTTATATTTTCATTATAGATGAAACTTTAATAACATATATATAAAAAATGAAATTAGCAATAAACTAAAATTTTTATCAATGAGCATTAAAACATAGAAAATTGTAAAATAATTTAATTTATATCATAGATACTTCATAAATGTTGAAATTTTTTATAGGCTAAAGATATTATGAACTTACCAGGGCTCGGACCCTGCACCTGCCTCTTGTGAGAGGAACTATTTGCCACTAGGATACGATGACAAAAAAAAACATATTATGAACTTTAAATCTTTATAGTTTGTGAGAATAACGATAAAAATAACAAACATCAAATTTAATATTTTAACTTAAAAAATTTATTAACCATAAAAATCATAACGTAACCATTTTTATAATGTAGGAGGATGATACTAAAATTATAAATTATTTTTCAAACTTCTATCTTATTTTTTATTTATGACCTAATAAACATTAACCAAATATATTTTTTAACCGCGTATGATTTAATAATATAATTTCTAAGTGTTGAATAAAGTTTGATTTCTAGATTTCAAAATATAGTTTATAATTATTTATAATATATGATATAATTTAAGATTGCAATAGAAAACAAACAACAGTTCAAAGATTTTTATGCAATAAAATAAGTCGGATGATAACTATAAAATTAAAAAAATATAAAAAACTTAGTATATACATTTCTTTGCATATATGTGAATACATATCTATATAGTTTATTTTGAAAAATTGTTTGGTTTTTAAATCATATTTTTCTATTATTTTTATTTTGACATATATACATTAAGTAAAAATGAGACCCGAAAAGACATGAAATACATATAAGTTTATGTATAAATTTGAAAAATTCTGATGTGCATTAATGCTTTGTTTTGACTGGTTCATTAATTTTAATATTTTGATTATGTGTCAATTTTTCATAACACAAAATTCCTTATGTATCAACACATGTTATGAAAAAGAGTTTCTCCACTGTTTATCCTCTGTAAACTGCTCTTAAAGAGCATGTAAAAGATTCTTCTTCCTCTTCTTGTACGGCTAAAGAAGCCAATGAGAAACTGCAGTCGAAGCCACTTTCTTCAAAGCTTCCCACTGTCTTTAGATCTACAAATATGAGATCTGTTACTGTTCATGAACACTCTTCAACCACTGCTTCTGACGAAAACTGTGCCCTTGCCCCTGCACAAGCTGTTTTAAATGCAGATTTACCGCATCATGAAGGCGTAAGAGAGGTGGGAACTCCATTAGCTTCAGACTTTTGGATGGGAACTCAAATGGTCTCCCTTGCCCAGAAGGCCCTGAGAGCATCCATACATTAGACAAAAGTCTTTCGAGGATGCCTTCGCAGGTTTGTGTTTTTGCGATAGAACTTTCATCTCTTCTTCGATGATGATGAAGTTCGTAGCCTTATGAAGCGCATTCTGAATAGTGCGTGGTTTTTCGAGAGCTATCCACTTCCTGAACTTTGACTTGTACCAGAGGGTTTTTCTAAGCGCGTCTACTGCCACCTTGTCACTGATCCCGTTGACTCTCGACATTACTATCTTGAACCTGTTCATGAAATCTCGAATAGATTCATCTTCTCTTTGAGACATGCTCCATAGATCAACGTCGGAAGTTTCTCTGTCCATAAACATGGAGTATTGTTTGAGAAATTTCGAGGAGAGTTGACGGAAACTTCCAATGGAGTTTCGTTTTAGACGGGAGAACCATTTGAGGGCCGCTCCTTGGAGATGTTTGACAAAAAGATGGCAGAAACCATTGTCTTTTCTCCTTCCTTGAGCTTGGATCTCGCCATCGCGATCTGGAAAGTCTGCAAGTGAGCTTTTGGATTGGAGGTTCCGTCATACATTGGGATTTTCACCTTCCCGGGTTCCGAGACTCTGGTGTTGGTTATGCGAGCAGTGAATAGAGTTTTTCAAGCCTCTTCGAGGAGCCTAACGATCTCTGGCGCGACACTAGTTGCGTGGTGGATCTGCGAGTTTACCACTTTAACCTTTGCCGCTGTTTTCGCGATGTAGTCACGGAGATCGCGAATCTCGTTGAGATCGTCGCTGGTCTTTTTTCGAGACGGTTGGCGTGTCCTGCGAATGGCTCTGGCCTGCTCCTCGGCCTGTTTCTCCTGCTCTTCCCAGAAGATATTTTCCTCTTCTTCTATCATGGGTTCGTTGAGCTGAGAGTCTTTTCGTGTTGCGCGACCCTTAACCCTTCTTGGGTGTATGTGAGCGTCTTCATTCGTGGAATCAGATTGATTGCTGAAGTCCAGGTCAATTCGCTCGACTTCGTTATCCTTCGTTTCCTTCTCGGGATTTGGAAGGTCTTCCACGTTATTCTGCGCCGCGACAGGGTTGATTACATCGGGGCTTTGTACCGATGGATTTTCCTGCGCGTTCTGGAGTTAGCCACGTGGAGTGGTGAAGTCGAGTCTTCATCCGCAGAGTTTGGTAGCTCTGCACGGAAGAATAGTTCTATTCCTCGCGGTTAAGGTTTCAACCTGTTTAGCGAGAGAGCTAGTTAGTTTGTCTTGTTCAGCTGACTTCTTTTCGAGAGTCAAGAACATCATTTTGATCTCTTCGAATGTCATGATGTTTGCGTCAGCATTGACCGCGGTGTTGTTCGTCGCCGGAGTGTTTTCAGTGTCGTTATTGGCACTATCGCCGTCACGAGGTGGTTGATTAATTTGGTCGTCTGTAGTCATATCCGATCTAGCGTTTTTGCGGATGCGAGTTAGATTGATCCGTACCCTGAGCGAATAGGCCCTCTCTTTCTAGCGCCAAGCTTTGGGAACCAAAATTCGCACTGTCAATTTTTGTAATTGAAGGAAAGCTAGGAAACCCTAACTTTCCTTGATGTCCCGAATTTCTGCTAAACCAAACAACGACAGATCAAAGTACAAAATTATTCCGAATCTTTGTTGAGCGTTACAACAGGTGATAAGTCGTGGACGCGAGAGTTTTCGGCAAGTATCCTAGTTTTAACAGCGTAAGACTTGTAAACTTAGTTGAGTCGCAACTCACTAACAAAAACGAAAATAAACCTAATTGCTCTAAGTGTAAGTTGTTAAGAAATTTTTGTGTGTCTCGTTCTTCTCCCTAGCCTCTCTTATATATGCCTTCGTAGGTTTGTCCAATTTCCTTTTCCGCCCTAGATTTGAGTGTATCCATCCGCAGAAATATTCTTTTTTTCAAGAATATTCCTTGTCTTCACGATTTTTCCATATTTATCTCCAAAATTTAACTTTATCGTGTTTTTATTTTATCTTTCGTGGAACTCGGATAAATCATTGACGCAGTTGGGTCCATTCTCGTTCCGGAAATGTAAGTGGACTTTATCACGTTTTGGACCTTCCTGTGCCGTTTTGCGACTAAGTGATTTTTACGATTTCCTTTTTGAGAAATCGTTCTTCGTACGACTATACAGTGATGGTTTCGTGAAATGATAAGACCAATCGTATAGTCAAGATAATATCAGTGTTTGAGTTAACCATTATCATTTTATACAATCGATACAAATTTTTTACGAAAAGAACAAGTATTTACGCTTATTATCGCGAAACTTTAACGGAAACTCCAATCGAGACGAAACAAAAGACAATCAAACCGAAATTCGAAGGAGAAGATGATCTTGAGGACATGGTCTAGTCGCCCATGGGCGACTAGAAATTTTACGTGTTTAGTCGCCCATGGGCGACTAGACGTTGTACGTGTCTAGTCGCCCACGGGCGACTAGACTTTTTCGAGAGTCTAGTCACCCATGGGCGACTAGACGTTGTACGTGTCTAGTCGCCCATGGGCAACTAGAATTTTCCGTGAGTTTAGTCTTCCTTGTCGCCCATGGGCGACTAGACATTTTATGTGTCTAGTCGTCCATGGGCGAGTAGACTTTGTCGAGAGTCTAGTCGCCCATGGGCGACTAGACTTTGCGATGAGTCTAGTCGCCCGTGGGAGACTAGACCTTGCTCGTGCTTCCGAAGCGATGCGATTATCCGATGTTTACGGTGATTCTTTATCGCCCCGAAATTCATATCTTGAGATCTTTTAGGAGTTATTCGGAAGTCTTGGTTATTTATTTTGATGTTACCGTTTTTGACCCCAACAAATACGAAGACCATGCATTAAATCACTCATCAAAGCAAGAACAACATCAATTATATCCAATTTTCGTTTGCATTTCAAGTCCAAGTGACAATAATCAATTCTTCGCAACCAATCATCAAAACATGTTGCAATCATTCATAGAGATTCCACAAATTAATAAAATCATCAATACACAAGGCAAATACTGAAGAAACATGCATCCTCGCAAAAATCTGGCGAACGAAACGCGAAATCACAAAATCACCAAGTTCAATCCTCGAAATGCTAAATCTAGGTGCAATCCTACTTCTAAACATCTTAGAAAAAGTATATAAGATCATTCAAGCACCAAACATTGATTGAAATTCAACAAAATCAAAAGTTCCCAAATTTCTCCAAAAAATATGTCAGTAGAGATTGCAGACACATACCTTCGATTTTGTGAAATCTGATCGGATAGAAAGATAGAGGATGAAATTTTCTTGAATTTAGACGCAAAAACGACTTAGATCCATGAAGAATACCAAAATCTATGGTGATTTTTACGTTTTTCTTTGAAAGAATATAATGAGGACTTACCTGTGTTGAAGTCGCGATATAAGCTGTTTTCGGGATATGGATCGATCGATCTTGAGGATCCCTTTGTTTTGGCACGAAATCAGACATGGATCGATCGATCCAGGGACGGGGATCGATCGATCCTTGTCCTTCTATTTGGGGGGTCCTGATTTCTACAATACGAAAGTTAAAAACACAAAAAACGTCAAAAGCACCAAAAACTAAAACTCAAGAACATAAAATACTACAAAACTAGCTAAGAATGAAAAAGAAAACTAACTAGTGGGTTGCCTCCCACTCAACGCTTGTTTAAAGTCTCGAGGCTGACTGTAATGCGATCAGACGACAGGAGGATTCATTAAAAGTAATCGCATTCTCTCTTCGGATGGCTTAAGTCTCTGACCATTCACAGTGAATTTTCTCCCATTTTCATCAAGAACAACAACTCCATATGGTCAGACCTCAGCAATCAAAAATGGTCCCAACCAACGCGATTTGAGCTTTCCTAGAAACAATCGCAAACGTGAGTTAAACAACAATACCTGATCTCCTACAACGAAATGGCGTGAAATGATCCTCCTATCATGGAATGCTTTAATCTGTTCCTTGTAGATTCTTGTGTTCTCATAAGCATTCAATCGAATCTCGTCAAGTTCATTGAGTTGAGTCATCCGCTTCTCAGTTGTAGGCTTGATGTCAAAGTTCATCAAATTCGTAGTCCAAAGCCCCTGGTACTCGAGTTCAACAGGCAAGTGACATGCCTTCCCATACACCAAATGAAAAGGTGTTGTGCCGAGTGGGTTCTTTTAGGCGGTGTGATATGCCCATAGCGCATCATCTAGCTTCATAGCCCAATCTTTTCACGTTGTGCCTACGGTCTTTTCCAAGATTCCATTGATTTCCCTGTTGGAAATCTCAACTTGTCCACTTGTTTGAGGATGATAAGGCGTGGCGCCCTTGTGTCTAACTCCATGATTCTTCAGCAAATTCTCAATTAATCTATTGATAAAATTGGATCCTTCATCACTTATTACCACTCATGGCACACCAAAGCGAGGGAAAATCACAGATTTGAACATCTTCATGACCACTTTGGCATCATTAGAGGGGTTGGCCAGTGCCTCAACCCACTTAGAGACATAATCAACTGCAGTCAAATTGTATTGATTTCCATAATAATATGGGAAAGGTCCCATGAAATCAATACCCCATACGTTAAATACCTCTACTTCCAAGATGAAGTTTTAAGGCATCTCATTCCGCTTACTAATGTTGCCTTTTCTCTGATAAGCATCACACTTAGAGATGTAATTATGGGCGTCCTTGAAGAGTGTTGGCCACCAAAAACCTGAATGTAACACTTTTGAAACAATATTGAAAGTAGCAAAATGTCTGGCATATTCAGAATCATGGTAGTGATACAAAATACTTTGCACCTCAGACTCTGAAATACACCTGCGAAAAAGTCCATCGGCACATCTCTTGTAGAGAAAAGGATCATCCCAAAAATAATATCTAACATCTCTGAGGAACTTCTTCTTCGCATAGCCGTCGAAATTTGGTGGCTCCACATCTGCACTCAGAAAATTCGCAAAATCTGCAAACCAATGTATTTCATTGTGAATATGTCTAATGGAAAAACAATCAACATTATCCATATACTCATCCTCCGGCAAGGTAACCATATAGACATTCTCCTCAGGGAGACTATCATCGAGTGGTGTATCAGCTTCCACTCGCAATCCAGACAAACGGTCTGCAACACCATTTCGATACCACGCTTATCACGAATATCTAAATCAAATTCCTAGAAAAGCAAAATCCATCTCAATAGTCTCAGTTTAGCATCTTTCTTAGACATAAGGTACCTCAAACCTGAATGATCAGTATGAACAATGACTTTCGATCCCACCAGGTACTGTCTAAACTTTTTGAATGCATAAAACACAACTAGAAGCTCCTTCTCCATAGTCGCATACTTGATAGGAGCGTCATCAATTTTTCTATTGGCATAGTAGATCACATGGAGCTTCTTGTCTTTTCTCTGACCCAACACTGCTCCTACTGCGTAGTCACTGGCGTCACACATTATCTCGAAAGGTAAATCCCAGTCCGGTGGCTGCACAATTGGAGCGCTAACTAGTGCTTCCTTGATTAACTGAAAAGCTAACAAATAGTCAATATCAAAATCAAATTTGACATCCTTACAAAGCAATCCAGTCATGGGTCTAGCTATCTTGGAAAATTCCTTGATGAACCGTCTGTAGAACCTTGCATGTCCGAGAAAGCTGTGGATATCCTTGATAGAAGTAGGAGGTTGCAGGCTTGTCATCACCTCCACTTTGGATTTGTCAACTTCGATCCCTCTCTCTGCGATCCTATGGCCAAGCACAATCCCATCATGCACCATAAAATGACATTTCTCCCAATTCAAAATCAAGTGTTTTTCTTCACATCGTTCTAAAACCCTGCAAAGGTTAGACAAGCAGTTAGAAAATGAAGAACCATAAACAGAAAATTCATCCATGAAGACTTCCATGATATCTTCGATCAAGTCAGTGAAGATAGACATCATGCATCGCTGGAAAGTGGCAGGTGTATTGCATAATCCGAATGGCATTCTCCGGTAAGCATATGTTCCATATGGATATATGAATGTAGTCTTTTCCTGGTCCACCGGATGGATGGGAATCTGAAAGAAACCTGAATAGCCATCAAGAAAACAGTAATAAGGATGATTAGAGAGTCTTTACAATATTTGATCAATAAAGGAAGCGAAAAATGATCCTTTCTCGTGGCCGAGTTCAGCTTCCTGTAATCGACGCACATCCTGTGGCCTGTGACAGTCCTGGTGGGAATGAGCTCATTCTTCTCATTAGTGATGAAAGTGATTCCACCTTTCTTTGGTACAACATGTACCAGACTCACCCATGTGTTGTTAGAAATGAGATAGATGACACCTGCACTCAAAAGTTTTAGAATCTCCTTCTTGACAACTTCCAACAGTTTATGATTGAGTCTCCTTTGATGTTTGATGGAAGTCTTGGATTCATCCTCCAAGTGGATCCTATGCATACAGAGATCTGGATATATACCTGTAATATCATCCAAAGAATATGCCAACGCTTTTCTATACTTCCTTATCTTCGAAAGAAGCAAGACAGTCTCAACATTTTTCAGATTAACATTGAAAATTACAGGATATGTAGAGTTGGGACTTAAGAAAATATACCTTAGTCCAACAGGTAGTGGCTTGAGCTCGACTTTTGGAGCTTTCAGCTAGCTCCAATCAGCACTCGAACTCGCCACCAATGATGTAGAAGTCACAGGTGATGGCTCTTCGAGCTTGATAAACGCGACCTGCTTCTCAACAGTAGGTGCTGAATCCAGCAATTCAGCAACCTCAGAAGTACCTGCATCCAAAAATCCATACTCACCTTCGATTTGAGTCAGAGCAACTTGTAGTGGATCCTCAGTGTAGAGCTCTTCAACAGTGTCTTCAATCACATCAGCAAGTGTATCGATCCAAAACGTGTGCCCATCAATGGTAGGCTTCTTCATGGATTTCTCGATGTTGAACTTCATAGTCAACTTCCCAAGTCGGAGATCTATATGACCGTTCTGCACATCAATCATGGCTCTAGCAGTAGATAAGAACGATCTTCCCATGATAATAGGATCCTTGGGTTCTTCTTCAAGCTCCTAGACTACAAAGTCTGTGAAAACATATCCCTCTCCAACTCCAACGGGAATGTTATCTAAAATACCCATTGGCCTTCGAATAGATCTATCTGCAAGCACCAAAGACATTCTCGTGGGTTTATAGTTAGTCAAATTTAGCCGCTGTGATATCGAGAGTGGCATCACACTAACTCCTGACCCGAAATCACAGAGACATCTCTCAAAGGTAAGTGATCCAATTTTGCAAGGCGATACGAAAGGACCTGGATCCTCGCGTTTCTACGGTGTGATGTTCTGAAGGACTGCGCTACACTTCGCAGTAAGAACTAATACACCATGCTCTAATGTCATGCGGTCTGAAAGAATCTCCTTCGTGTACCTCTTAAGAGAAGGTACCATCTTGACTGCTTCTACGAAAGGCAATCTCACATGTAATTCACCAACTAGATTCTTGAACTTCTCATACACGCGTTCCTTGATCTTTTGACGTGGTCTGGAAAGATACGGAGGCTTGGGAACGTAAGGCGGGGGTGGTACATACTGATCCTCAACCTCCTGTGCATTCGATTCATCACGAAAGCTCGATGTACCTTCATCAGGACAGAGATCGATCAATCCTTGTCTGCCTGTCTAGAGGATTTATCAGCCATAGATCAATCGATCGATTGATCTGGTCAACTTCTGTAGTACCAATTCCCTATGTATTAGAAACCTTGAGACTAACTTCCGTTGACTCTCGGATTCTAATCATGCATTATAAACAAGTTTAATAGGTTCACAATTCACTTAAACATAAACTCCCATTGGCTTAAGATGAATTGCTCATTTAGGATTCTTTCATGCATATAAACAAACAATTTTCAGGCGTTAAACAACCTAAGATTAGAAACTAAGTGATCAAGTTAATTACATGCATTATGAACAATCCTAGATGAAGATCCAATTGATAATATCCCTAATCATACAATTCTGTGTCAACAATTCATGAATCCCTATGTGAGAACCCTAAACCCAATAAGTAAACTACTCACTCATGATAAAAAAACAACACAAATCAAATCAAAGAGAGACATCAATGTATTGAACAAATATAAAGAGTAAGGTGCAAAATTCTTCTCGGGTTCAGATTAGGAAGATGATTCTTCTCTTTAGGTTACAAATCTTTATTCCTCTCAAAAACTCAGAAAATAGCATAATGATACATGAAACATGAGTTTAGATTTTAGTTATGAAATCCGGTTCACGATAAGTTCAGTTTGGTTCGTAAATTCGGTCCCAAAAATAGGACAGGGATCGATCGATCTTGAGTCAAGGATCGATCGATCCTTGTCCTACTGACTGGATATTTCAGCTCTTCACAAATACTTCCTTCGATGCTTGAAATCCGTCCAAGATGCAATCTTGCCGCACATCCAAGCTCGATTCCTGTAAAAACACTAAATAACACAAATTCGCGCCAAAAAGATCCGAATACATACTAAAAACCATAATTCTCGAGTAAAAACCGTTATAAAACCACTAAAATACTAACACATCACCGTCCTAGAGCATTATTGTTCCTAGTAGATATCACTCCAGGATTTTTGGCCCAACCAAGTAATATCTAGTAGTTGGTTCGTCCGTACAAGGACTAATATCAATAGAAACCCAAGTATTTAGAAACATTTTATACATAATCTATACTTAGTTTTCAAAGTTATACTACATAATTTTGGCCACGACCTAGTGCCTTAAAAGTATCTTACTTAATAAGTCTCATATAGTTTTACAAACGAGGGCTAAACTATTCCAGCTTGTAAGCTCCTTTGCCTATATGGTCTTCCAGTAATGGCCACTTGTAAAACAATGGGAGCTGTGAGCAACTACATTGCTCAATGAGTCAAACAATTCTTAACGTAAAATTCTATCCCACATAGCCCAAATATCACACAAAAACAATGAATATTATACGCATTAGGGGATGCTATAAACTAAATAGCAAGCACTCTTATAGATAACCTACACCATACATATTATTACCCCGTGTTTTAGTTTAGGCTGCTCGCATCTCATATTCCCCCATTCACCATGCATATATAAGTATAATATAATCTTGTAGCCATAAAGGCTAAACAAAACTAGCGTAATAACAACATATCCGCCAAAAGCCATGAGATATGACAATTTCCGCACTGCATCGTCATGTAGTACACGACCATGGTAGCGAACCATTCTCTCTGTGTCTTTGTGCCCTTGATCCGTCAATACGCTACCACGCAACGACTAAGTCATGGATAATGGGAAATCCTGGACAACAAGCCTTTGGATAGGTTATACCAGTTGCTACAATTCTATTCGAATAACTCGTAGAACAACCTTCCCTATTAATAGTTTTCACATATTAGAAGCAATAGCATATTATCAAGCAATAAAATAATCACAAAATCATATGAGCCATTTAAGCATCTAAAGAAAAGACATCCACATAAACACTCAATCCCAATTAATTTGTAGGAGCATCGCGCTCAAGAATAAAAACTCATTACTTAGACTCACCTTAGGTTTTAGGAATCCTTCGTATAACGGACTTACTTGAACTTATGCCAAGCTAGAAAGGCGAGAGCTCTAAATTGGTTGAAGGACTTTCAGGAAAACTGACCGTAACTAAGTCACTACGAAGCTTAAAGACCGAATACAGATCAAGAAATGTTCATAGATCAAATCTGGCCAGGAATTCCGATGTGGGTTAAGACTAGGAGAACCAAATTAAGAATATGAGGTTATAGTCAGATTCAGAACACGAAATTATGTAGAAAAAGTGAGATTGGGGTTTTCCGCTTTCCTGGGAAAAATGTTAAGCTTCCCGGAATTCCGACAGAGGTTCGAGTTTAGTTTCTCTACGATTTACAAGTGAACAATGGGAGTATATATAGAAGGTGGCAAGATGGTGAGTCACAGGATACATGTCGGGGCTTTACTACCAAGCTTCTTTGTTGCGTGGAACCAAGCACTAACTAATCTAAAGCTACTGAGTCGTCGAAAGCTGTCGAGTCATGCTAA
The DNA here is from genome assembly GCA_900406275.1 of Anastatica hierochuntica. Classification (NCBI taxonomy): domain Eukaryota; kingdom Viridiplantae; phylum Streptophyta; class Magnoliopsida; order Brassicales; family Brassicaceae; genus Anastatica; species Anastatica hierochuntica. The sequence continues at coordinate 13,128 of OVAN01010988.1, forward strand.
GCTGTTGTGTCGTGCTAAACTTCTCAATTCCTGAGCACGTCGATTCCCAACCACATCAATTCTTGAGCACATCAATTCACGAGCACCAAAATTACCAAGCACCTTAATTTTGAGAGCACATCAATGTCTACCCCAAAGCTTAAAATTGATAGAATGATTCAAGGCGAACCGTGAGTGTTTTCGACCCACTAAATTTTCAAAAAATCTTTCCATACAAAAATTACCCGAGCACAACAAGCAGCTCAAGAAGCTGAAGTCCCGAGCTGTTGAGTCATCCAGTAGCTTAAGCACGTCAAGCACGCTAAGCAAGTCAAGCATGCCTTACAGGTCAAGTATATAGGTACTTCGTCGAGTTAGCTAAGTAGTACATCCCGTTGAACTGTGAACAATGCAAAAAAATAAAATCGTCTTGAATTTCTTTATTCGGCCGTTCTTCGACCATTTATGCGGTTATACCTAGACCATCTTCTCTTCATCCATTCTTTTGCCTTGTCCATGTTTGAATCCTTATTTGGGGTTATTACATTCTCCCCCCTTACTAGAATTCATTCACTTTTTCAATAGAATTTCCCTCAAATTCTTAAGGAAAATATCTACTCACCAGTACTTTGTGTATTAGTTTCAACAACTTCTCTTTGGAGTATCACCGTTCACTTTTTCCATCAAATTCCTGCTCTTTTGTCTTCTCTCTTTCCCTTTGCCTTATACGGTATTTATTCCTTTGCATACCACTTCGGCTCGAAGCATTCTTGTACTTCTTACTTAGCCCATAAAATCTTCATGTATTAACTTGCTACTATGTTTATCATAACTCGACCAACAAACTTCCCTACAATATTCCCAGTCCGGATCAGGTTGAAGTTTCTTTAACCGGCCATACAATAATCAAACAAGAACATGCACGACAAATTAAGGGGTCTTAACCTTTCACCAGACCAAAGATGTTACAACTACTACCTTATATTCGTTCTCCTTCTTCTTCATACTTCATACTATCATTACATCTCATACTTTGTGTGTCTTTTTCATATCATTCCTTTCATCTTCCTTTTAGGGTTCACTTTTCTGCCTTTCGTTCGCCACTAACGTCTGGAATTGTTATCCTTCTGCTCTGCTTATCTTCCCATGATGTCTTTCCTAATAATATCACTTCACATCCCCTCGTGTTCCATTTCTTGCCTGATGAGGATATTTTGGTCCAAGCCTTTGCATTTTCAATCCTTTAAATTTCCCAAGGATCGTTTATAAACCAATGCTTCCTTCAAAATTCTTACCGAGAAAATTTACCTATTTCTCGCCATGCCAGATAGCTAGATTAATACTTGATGTGTCAGTATTTTAGTGGTTTTTACTACGGTTTTCACACGAGATCTAAGGTTTTTAGTATGTATTCAGATTGTTTTGGCGCGGATTTGTGTTCTTTGTTGTTTTTACAGGATTCAAGTTTGAATGTGCGAAAAGAATACATTTTGGATGGATTTCAAGCGTCGAAGGAAGTGTTCGCGCAAAGATGGAAAATACCCAGAATTTTAGACACAGATCGACTGATCCCTGTCTAAATCGATCGTTCCCTGTCCCGATCTGCGGACCGATTTTACGAAGAACCAGACCGAACTTATTTCGAACCGGATTACAACAAAAAAACCTAAGATCGTGTTTTACTTATCATATTGGAATTTTAGAGAGTTTTAGAGAGCTTAGAGAGATTTGTAACCTAGGGAGAAGAAGCCTCTTTGTTCTTTGATTCGAGAAGTTTCCGAACCCTATTTACTTTTGTTTATGCTTAATACAATCATGTCTCTCTTGAAATTGATATGTGTTTTTGCTATTTCCATGAGTTAGTAGTCTGTTCGTTGGATTTAGAGATTCTCACATAGGGATTCATGAGTTGTTGATATAGAATCACATGATTAGGGATATAATATAATGGATCTTCGTCTATGATTGTCGTAAGGCATGAAACTGAATTGATCACTTAGTTTCTGAACTTAAGTAATTTAACTGC
>OVAN01010989.1:0-15131 GCA_900406275.1 Anastatica hierochuntica
AGCTTCTGGCAAAAGGAAATAGGATTCCTAGGGCATGTAGTCTCAGGATCTTGAGTCGGAGTGGATCCAGAGAAGATCAAGACTATCACTGATTGGCCGACGCCTACAAGCGCTACTGAAGTTCGCAGTTTCTTGGGTTTAGCGGGTTCAATCGCAAGTTCGTCCAAGGATTCGCCAGTCTGGCCAAGCCAATGACTCGCCTTACAGGAAAGGGGGTTAAATTCGAATGGACAGAGGACTATTCCAAGAGTTTCAAGCGTTAAAGGACCGACTGACGCAGACGCCAGTGCTTGCTCTGCCAAAGGTGGGGGTACCGTATCAGGTCTATACGGATGCCTCAGGAGTTGGGTTAGGGTGTGTTCTGATGCAGCTTGACAAGGTCATCGCCTATGCCTCACGACAGTTGAGACCTCACGAGTTAAACTACCCGACGCATGATCTGGAATTAGCAGCAGTAGTTTTCACCCTCAAGATTTAGAGAGCATATTTGTACGGGGAGAAGATCCAGATTTTCACCGATCACAAGAGCCTGAAGTACATTTTCACCCAGCCAGATCTGAATTTGAGGCAGCGCAGATGAGTAGAACTTCTGGCAGACTATGAGATGGAGATTGCCTATCACCCTGGTAAGGCTAACCAGGTTGCAGATGCTCTAAGCCGCAAAAGGACAGATGTAGCCGAGTCAAAGGAGACTCAAGAGCTGGTGGAAATGATGGCAAGTCTCAGGTTATGCGCCACTACCGTAGAAGATGGTTTGATCGATCTAGAAGCAGTGGACCAAGATGATCTGTTATGCAGGATCCGCGAGGCTCAAGTTAAGGAAGATTCTCTTAAGGAGATGAACGAGAAGGAGGTTATTGGATACCATGTAGCGACCAATGGAACAGTCATGTTCAGAGGCAGAGTCTGTGTGCCCAACGATCCGGAGTTAAGGAAGGATATTTTGCAACAGGCTCACTGTTCAAGGTTTTCAGTTCACCCGGGAGTGGGCAAGATGTACCGAGGTTTGAAAAGGTATTATCATTGGGGCGGAATGAAAGGAGATGTAGCCACGTTGGTTTCGCAGTGTCAGACATGTCAGCTGGTAAAGGCAGAACACCGAGTATCGGGCGGTCTTCTTTAGGATTTACCATTACCACAATGGAAATGGGATATGGTAACCATGGATTTTGTCACCGGATTTCCATCTACCACTGGAGGTAAGAACGCAATTTGGGTAATCGTCGACCGGTTGACAAAGAGTGCCCATTTTCTGCCAATAAAGAGGATTGATGGAGCTGACAAGTTAGCGGAGAAGTATATCAATGAGATTGTCAGATTGCATGGGGGTTCCATTCAGTATAGTATCAGATCGAGATGTCAAGTTCACATCTATGTTCTAGCAAGCGTTTCAGAAAGCGTTGGGCACAAGGGTACACTTCAGTACAACCTACCACCCGCAGACCGATGGGCAATCGGAAAGGACGATTCAGAACCTAGAGGATATGATGCGGTCGTGTGTACTTTAATGGGGAGACAGTTGGTCCAAGCACCTGCCATTGGTTGAATTCGCCTACAACAAAAATTACCATGCTAGTATAGGGATGCCACCCTATGAAGCTCTCTACGGAAGACCATGCAGGACGCTCCTGTGCTGGTCCGAAGTGGGGGAGACCAGAGATCTAGCGCCTGAAATCATAAAGGAAACTGAGCAGCAAGTTGAAATGCTCAAACAACGGCTAAAGGAAGCCCATGATCGTCAAAAGAGTTATGCGGACAACTGTCGCCGGTAACTAGAATTTCTAGTCGGGGATCTAGTATTTCTAAAGACGAGGAACTTCCAAGGAGGAAAGCAAGGAAAGGGTAAGAAGAAGTTGAGACCCAGATTCATGGGGTCGTACCCCATCGTTGAAAGAACAGGTGCAGTTGCCTACAAGTTGGATCTATCGCCAGAGTTAGCAGACTTCCTCAACGTCTTCCATGTGTTGGTACTGAGGAAAGTCATCAGGGAACCAGAGCTGATTCTACCTAGTCTGCCGCCGAGCCTGCAAAAGAACTTTTCAGTTTAGAGTCAGCCTGCAGAAATTCTGGAAAGGGCAGAGAAAGAAGTTCAGGGTAAGGTTGTGGCTATGGTCAAAGTCAGATGGGCAGGAGATGGTCTCTATGAGGAAACCTGGGAAGTCAAAAGTGAAATGAAAAGGGATTATCCGGAATTGTTCGAAGGATCCGGAAGGCAACCGGAGGACATTCAGGATTCGAGAATGAATCCCATGGAACTGGGGGAGAATTGTAATGACCCCGACCCGGAATCAAGATTAAACCGAGTTAACCAAACCGGTTCGCTAAACCGAGTCGCAGAAACCCTAGGTTAACCCTCCTCCTATTTAAAGGGGTCGTTGCCTCGAGAAACGAGCAACACTTTTCCCCGCAGCGAAGCTCTGCCTTAATTCCGCGAAAACCCGAGACCCGAGCTAACCTGTGAGCCACCGCCTCTCTCCGCCACCGAAACCGCACCGCCATCGCTCTCCGCGCCTGCGCCGTCGCTGTTGCTGCCACCAGCTGCCGCCGCATCGCCTCAGTGTTTCGTTCGCGCGTCGCAGCTGCTGTCTCCGCCGATCCGATCCGAGCCTCGTCGACGACTCCCGAGACTCATGCACCGATTCCAGCCGCCGATCGAGATTTCCAACCGCTGTCTCCGTCGATCCATGCACCACAGTCCGTAACCCGAGCCCCCGAGCCACCAGCCGAGCTGTAGCATCTTCCCGAGTCGCCGTCACCTCCGATCGCGCCGTCTCTCTGCCGACCGTCGCGAACTGTCGCTCCTAGCCGCCGCGTCGTTGAAGCCGCAAGCCTTCCTCCGTGTTATCGTCGCCGACGGTAAATCGCGAGGTGAGGTTTCCGCGTTTCCGATTCGTTCTTTTCCGCGTGTTTCACGTTTTCCTTTTCCGCGTTCCATAGTCGTTTCCGTAGGATTTAGATCGTTCCCGTAGTTTTTCCGTGCTCAGTTTTAGGAGTTTCCGTTTACGGAAACTTTCCATTTCTGACAAGTTCCAAATTTGTAAAGTTTTATTTTTGGAAAGTTTCTTTTTTAGGAAAGTTTCTATTTTGGGCAGGTTTCCCAATATAGAAAGTTTCTATTTTTAGAAAGTTTCCATTTATGGTAGGTTTCCATAAATGGAAAGTTTCCTTTTTAGGCAGGTTTCAGATTTAATGTCTAATCCAAGTTTCTTCCTGGTCCAGGTTCAGAAGTGCAGTAGCTGTTCCAGAAGTCATCCGCGCACAATCTCTGCGTCTGCGTTTTGCCAGGGTGAGGCGCTATTTCCGTAGTTATCCCCCCGTAGAATTGTCTTAGGATGTTTTCATTGCTAGCATAGGGTTAACGCGTCTTGATTGCTAGTCCTGATTGAGAGTCGAATAAGTCTGGTTGATGATTGAAATGCTAGGTCTAGGAAATTGAACTAGTGCTTAGGATGTGATGATTGAGTTTGGAATGCGATGATGGGAATGAATTCGCCCCCAAAGGAGTGAAAGAAAGTCCTGAGTCCACACAAACCGGGGAGTTGGAGAGTGAGATAGCCGATCACTGTGGTGGTTGCTGGCAGGTTAAGGCGTTTTGGAAAAAACCGGGGGTTTTGTCTAGGACATCTTTGTATGCCATGTTTGAATGTGACACAATATGTGTCTGTTTGGTGTTAATTCTATGTTATCCGTGAATGCATGTTAAGTCCGCTCCGCGGTGTTGCGTGTCTAGCAATTCCATGTGTCACTGGGTGATTCTCCTGTCACTCACCCTCTCTTTCCCCTCGTCCCTCCCCCTTTTGTCCCTGCAGGTGAGTATGACGAGCAACTGGACGGATGATGAAGGAACTGTGTTTGTTCGTTTTCGGGACCGAGTTTTCTTTAAACTATTTTCGTGTTTTAACTTGGTTTTCATTCTCTTTTAGACTTGTTTCCTGCGGGTGAGAGGACTCTATTTACATATGTAGCTCTACCTAGCAATAAAATGGATTTATCTATGTGATGGAATAAATAGACTCGTATTTTGGAATAAAATTTTTATTAGAGTTGCTCTGAGAGATTGTTTGTGAAGTTAGAGTTAGACTAAGGAAGTTAACAGATCCGGGAGGGACCTTGGCCAGGTGAACCAGGGTGTTACAAATATATTCATCACCAAACCTAAAAGAAATAGTACAAGTACAAAATCCTTGTAACATGTTTCAGTAAGGAACTAATGTTGACCCGCGCTGTGTGCGGGGTAATCTATTATATTAAGATAAATTAATTCTTATTTGAAATTAATATTAAAATTCTGTCTACATTTAATTTGAAATAAATATTTGCAAATCCCGTCAATATTTAAGTAGATATTATGTGTATCAAATATATGTCTAGATAGATGTAGTTTTTTTACTTATTAAATATTTAATGATTGGTCTAACTATGATTTTTTTTATGTAGATTTTTTAGTGTCTCTGTTTTAATAGAACAGATAGATGATTTCATTGACTAAGTATATGTAACTATCGAAACAAAATATATATCTAAATCTACACAAAAGTAAGGATCCGAAAAAAAGAAAAAAGATTTTGCACAATAGTTTATATTGTTATTAAATAAAAACATATAATAATGATGTAAGAAATAAAAATATAATAATCAAGGCGACCATGTCTAAAAAATACCAAAATTAATATAATCATATATTTTATTAAATATTTTATTCTTTAAATAATAATAATTATTATATATGTCTAAGCCTATTAATTCATTTATTTTTAGAAAATTTCAAATATATGCTTTTCATATTTATATTTTTAAAATATAATTTTAAACTTTTTATTCGAGAACTTTTTTTCCAACCACACATTAATCAGAATGTCTCTCCCAGATTGGGGAACCAATTTGGAGGAGTAGAGTCTACAAAAGAACAATCATGTGAAAAAGAACGAGACTTTCGAGACAAACTATCTGCAGAGGTATTTGCTGCACGCGGGATGAGAGACAATGAGAAGTCTGGGAAAGAGCTCTGTAGAAGCTGGAATTCCTGAATTTGTGAATGAAAAGCTGACCAATCATCCGAGTTATGGATAATGCTTGTGAGCTCCGCATAGTCTGTTTGGAAAATATGGCACTCAATTCTTCGAAGGTGAAGTTCTGACATCGCCCATAGCAGAGCTTCCAACTCTGAATGGAGCGGGTTTAGACTCCATCTCTGACTTTTCGCTCCCATCAAAATTACTTTGTTAAGCCTATCAGTGCAGGTCCAGCCAAGCCCAGAAGTGGGATCAGTTTGTTTCCAAGAGCCATCAACCCTGCAAATCAAACCATCCGATAGAACAGGATCCCCAACCAGTTGTTCCTCCTCAGATGAGGAGAAGATCTGTGCATCTTTCCAAGCAAAGTAGTTTGTCTCTGTGTTCCGGAATATCTTATCCGCGGCCAATTGTACCCCTTGGAAAACTTTATTATTCCGTGCTTTCCATATTAGCCATAATATCCACGGGTATAAATCGTTACGATCCCTATCTTGGTTCCTTAGAGGGTTCCGCCAGAATAGATAATCCATATTGACGTAAATGGAATTTGATGGAAAGCTCTCCATCCATTCTGGGGTCTTACAGAAATCCAAAATCTGCGTAACCGATGGACATTCGAAAAAGATATGGTTAATGGTCTCCTCTGCAGAGCCACACCTTGTACATGTCATATCACACCGTACTCCTCTATGAGTCAGTTCTGTGGTTGCCGCAAAATTCCCTGTAATAATTTTCCAAAAAAGATACCAGACTTGGTCATATCACCTTGTACATGTCATATCACCTTGATATGACACCTTGTACATGTCATATCACCTTGTATCTTCGTAGGGCATTTTATTTTCCAAATGAACGCTGTCGAAGCTTCCAGACTTGGTCCCTATCCATTATTATTAATTCGAGTAACCTCCACAGAATGGAGGAGTTTATACCCCGACTTGACCGTATACTGTCCTGATTTAGTGTAGTGCCATACCACCCCATCATGGATGGTAATCCAAGTTTCTTTCAAAAAAAAATGATCATAACATTCCAGAAATCATCTCGTATGTCCTTATCTTTAGTTCAATAATCCTAAAACTCTCTGCTATAAATTTATAATTGTTTTGATTTATTTTTAATTCAAGAATTAAGACATTTATATATTTATTCTTTAACTAATATATCTAACTTCTTATCTCTCTCATTTTTCTCTGCAAATCTTCTCTTCCAAGCCTTTTCTCTTTCTTTTCTCTTTCTTTATGCCAAAATCAGTTTCTTATTAATTTTTTTTATCTTCATTCATTATTTTATTTTTAAATATGATTTTTCATTCGAATTTTAGTTTTATAGTTTATCATTCAAATTCACATAAAAATGAGATGTGAGTCGAGGATAACGAGAAAAACAACCGCGGAGTTGGAAAAGAATTATTCTTTAATTTAGAGTTCTTCTTGTTCTGAGTTTTTTCAATTTATGATTTTTATAGCAAATTCCGGGTTTCCTTTGATTTATGGTTTTGTCTTGTTCTCCTTTTTAAAGCTTTTTTGTATTTTTCGTGTTTTTTTATTTATTCATATATTCATCTGAATTCAGTAAACCTTTGTAGATCTGAATTGGTTCGTTATTGCTGCAGAAAAGATGCTATCTAAGACGATATGGACAAAGAAGAAAATTAATAAGTCTCAGAATGATCAATGAGAATAATACGTGAACTCAAATCGTTTGAGTGGAGATGTATAACATGGAGAGAGGAGATTCATGGTTGTTAAGATAGTCAGGATGAATGAAGAAGAAAGAGATGACAAGGGGGGAAGTAATAACTGAACCGTGATCGACTCATTAATCTCAATTCAAATTATTTGAATCATGAAACAAAGTAGCCTTCTTTTGTAAATAACATTGATATAACATGGTATTAATAAGTGGGATTTAAAGCTTCCGCCTAATAATGTAGAGATGAGTTGGTTTGAGAAAAAGACTTATTAAACACATAAACCGATATTAGTTTTAACAAAAAAAATACTTCTATCATCTGAAAACAAGTTTCACATAGTTTTACCAGTTTTATTAGATTTACAAAGTTTTACCAATTATACTTTTTAGTCATCTCAATAGTTCTTCCTAGGGATGTTAAAAGTGGGTAAAAACCCATAGGGTACCCTAAACCCTTATCAAATATTTGAGTCCATGACCTGTTTTTTATCTTAAAAGTAAGAAGGGTTTGAAATTTTATGACACGGAGGATTGGATACATAGGAAAATGTTAATGTGTTCCTTCATTTTCTTCAGCTCTTTCTTCTTCAAATTTTCCACGTATGAACCCATAACGTGGAAATGGAAGTGAGAGGAGAGAGAAATGAAGAGAGAGAGAGAGAGAGAAGTTGAAAGAAATTAAGAGAAACGATGTGTGGATGATAATGATGAAAGAGAGAGAATCTTGAGAAAAACTTGTATAAAAGGTAAAAAAAATGAAAAATTGTGTTTTTAATGTTTTGGCGCCAAAATGAATTCATTTTCCCACCAAAAATTGTTCTTCGTTATACAGAAGATACTAGTTTTACGAAAGTTCTACATAGTTCTACCTCTGGTGTTTTCAATTTTATTTAGTATTACATATCCTTTAAATTTGTTTTAGTAGTTTTACTTTTACTTTTACTGCTTTAACAGGTAAGACTGATTGTTTTTTGCAATAATATGTTTGAAATTAAGATTTCCTTGACTTTCCTTTCGAAGCTAGTCTTCACTAACAATTTTTTCTTGAAAATACAAGGTAATATATGAGAGAAAACTCAACTTTGTAATATAAATTATATTAACTAGGAATTATGATTTACAATTGATTTTATTGTTTAGGAAAACCTTACTACGTTATCTAGATAATATTTATTAGTCACGTTTATAACCCAAATGATCTTGTTGAATAATTTTGTTTAGCAAATAAATCACCTATAGTTTTACTTAGTTCTACATTCGAAAGAACTCAAATTGAATGGTTTCGGGTGCGACGAAATGTTCGACGACGACGATAGAGTAATCGACGACTCTCGGTGGCGGCGATGAAGTGATCGACGACTCTTAGTGGCAGCAATGGAGTGGCCGACAGCGGCGGTGAAATGATCAACGACTCTCGGCGGGGGCGACAGAGAAAGAATTATGACGTTAGTTTTTTGTTTTTTATTTTTATTTTTATTTTTCCTTTTTATTTTTTTATTTTGTTCTTCTTATTTTTCTTTTTCTTTTTTTTAATAAGTTAAGAGAATTTTAGTCTTACCATATTTTATTAACAGAAAGAGGGCATAGGAGATTTAAGAGGGACATAAGAGGTTTGAGTGTTCTTTTTAGGGAGATATCATGAGATGTCTCATAATATTCCTTCCAGTTAGAAAAAGAACAATAGGTTGTTGGGCCCCAAAAAAATAGTAGGTTGCTCGCTTCCATTAGATACAAAGTGTGTTCCATTGCTTTTTTTTTGCCGTTGTGTGTTCCATTTCTATTTATCAAATGATCTCTAGATTTGTTGTATTGTCACTTTTCGGTTGTAACTTGGAAGACTTGGCCGGTGCAATAGCAAAAATGAGAACCTGTACTTTAGCAAGATCATTTCTTGTACAAAGATGATGTCCTAAACCAAAGGGCGAGGAATGAGCATTCTTTTGTTATGCATCCCTTTAGAAAGAAAGAAACAATGCTCAATTATTTTTTACTTGAAAGACATTGCAATACAGAATCCAGTTACAATGGTAAAATACGGTTAAAAATGAGTGTTGTTCCTTCGTACCTCCTAACGAGAAGGATCAAATTTCTTCAGATTTAGGTCAGTCTCAAGGTCCAAATATACGTACCAAGTAAGAAATCTCCAGCCTTTTTGTATGACATAGCCTTAATACAAAACATAAGAAGTGAATATACAAAAGCTTGAAACTAGACTTACCACCTTCCATGTTGGTAATCAGTATAACTCACCGTTCCTATGACCATCACCTTTTTGTTTTCCTGAAGGCCGTAAGAGAAGGTTTTTGCTCTATGTATCTCATCAATCATCTAGTAAAAGCCTTCTTCTATCAATAAAAGACGGTAATAAATCATACTATTTTTTAAACTCCAAAATGAGACAAAAACTTGACCTGAGAAAGATACTTCATTTCATGTTTTTCTTAAACAATTAAACACCAGCCAAATGCCCTTTTTCGCATTACTCTCTTATTTTTCTTATGATAGAATGAATATCAAAATGCAAGACTAAATATTCAAATGGAAGTTTTTCGGTTGATACTTGTTTACTCTTGCTTTGTTTACTTACAATGGCAACGATGAATGGTAGCTAAAAGTACAAATTCAGGCCTACAACAAATTGTTCAAGTTAGTAAAGACAAAGCTTAAATGTGGATAGAAATGGAATGCACTTTGTATTTAGATAACATATGAATTGAAATAAACATTTATGCAAATGCATACTATATCGTAAATCCAAAGCGGCCAGCTGTTGATTTATCAGAAAACATTGATCAGTCCCCATTCTGCACAGAAATCTTCAGTAAAAATTTGAAGAATCTTTGATTTAAATCAAAATTATAAAAATGCGTATCTATAATTCTAACAATACCATGAAACTCATCTTCCATACTCCTTACAATATACATATGTAAGTTGTATGTAAATAGCAAGTTATGTTTTTGGGAACTGATATGATTATCAAGCTACCTCATGCACATGTCACTCCTTTTGGTTTCGTCTCTCTCCCTTTGGCCACCCAAATTTTTATAGATTGATCTTGAATATTTGAAATTTGGAGTTGGAGGAAAAGATAGTTTAGGTTGTTGTGATCTTATCTCACACTTATGGCTATGCTCATTCTTTTCAATCATCAATTGTTGATCACTATAGCCACCATATTTAATTTTATTTTCTTCTTTGCTAGACTTATCTTGGGAATTTTCTCTTGGTTTTGCTTACTTACTGTGAAGACTTTACAAAAACATCCATAAAACTTCTTTAAATATCAAAAAAACACACATATTTAGTCAATATATATTGAACCAAGATTCATTAAGACTATAGAGATCGTGTAAACATCTAAACCAATAACTAACTCTTTACAATCATTGTATTCATCACCTCTTTAGTCTAATGATTGGCTTTTCAATGATCAGAATATAGTCAACAATATCATCTTCTAATGAGCAAACCAACGAAAGTATTTAGGAAGATTAAGAACAATCGAAACTAAACAAAAAAAAGTAAGTGATATTGAGGGGCAATTAGTGTGAAGAATGGATAATATCAAAAACCCACCCGTTAAGAAAGAGTTTAAGATATTGTTATTCTAAAATCTTTATAACTCGCATCCGAAATGGAACTTAATAAGCTTGTATATTTTCAGAATTTTTCAATTTATCTCTTAAACGCTTAAAATCTTAGAATTTTAAACTGATCTCTTAAATACTTCAAATTTTATTAAGTTATCTTTAACTCTTGCTCATAAGTGGAACGAATAGGGCTATCAATTGGTTAGACTGACCATGGGTGGACCATGTCCAAAAATAAATGGACATATTTTGGCCACACCCATTTTAAATTGCTTTCTCTGGTTTGATTACTTATTTAACTTGTTTGTCTTATTGTTTCAGATGGACAATGAAGATACTCTGAATCTAAATGACACAAATTGTATGAGTGGGCATGAGCTGATTGATAAAAACTCAAATGAAGATGAAGTTGAGGCTGAAGCTGATCACATGAGTACGATTGAGAGCCACCCCAGAAGAAGAGGTCAACGGATGCACTCTAAATGTTGGAAACATTTTGCAATAATAGGAGACAAATATCCTGAGGGTAGGAATGATATAAAATGCAAACACTGCAACCACCTTTACTACCTAGACTTGCGTGAGAATTGAACAACAACAATTTTACGTCATATGAAAGTCTGTTCTTTGAATTCTGCATGTGGTACACCTAAAACTAGTAGGAAGATTTATATGCTTGTATTCAGGGAGATGATTGCTATAGCTTTGATAGAGTAGAATCTTCCATACTCCTTTGTTGAGTATAGAAAAATTAGAGAGACATTTACCTATGTAAACTTTAGTATAGAGTTCTGGTCCAGGAACACAGCTCAAGCAGGTTGTCTAAAAATATATGAGAAGGAGAAGCAAAAACTGAGATAACAGTTGGATGTAATTCTAAGAAGATTATGTTAAACAACTGATCTGAGTAGAGCTTTTAAAGTTGAGGGCTATCTTTGCTTGATAGCACACATCACTGATGAAGATTTTGTTTAACAACTGATTTGTGCAGAGCTCTTATAGTTGAGGGCTATCTTTGCTTGACAGTACACTTCACTGATGAAGATTGGAATCTTCAGACAAAGATACTAGATTTATGTGCATTTCCTCTTCCTCATAGTGGTGTTGTCATAACAATGAAGATAATGGAACTATTGAAAGAGTGGGGGCTAGAGAAGAGAGTCTTTACAATAATTGTGGAAATTCATCCTCAAACGATAACATGCAATCCATTCTTAAGAAGTAGCTTCGAAGAGAATCGGTGTGCAATGGGGAGTTCTTTCATGTTAAATGCGCAACTCACATATTGAACTTGATTGTTCAAGATAGACTAAATGTGATGGAGCTTTGGAGAAAATCAGAGACAATGTCAGATGGTTTAAAGTGAGTGAGAGTATTGATAATAGAGCAGGTTTACTTTTGGATGTAACAACTAGATGGAACTTAACTCATCTTATGCTCTCTAGGGCCATCATCTATAAGGAAGTACTTCACAATCTTGATGAAGTTGAGGCAAGTTATCAATCATTTCCAAATGAGTTGGAGTGGGAGAGGGAAGAGATGATTTGTGGATTCTTGACACCATTTACAGTAATGAAAAATCGGATTTCAGGTTCATCTTATCCAACTGATAATCTCTATTTTATGCATGTTTTTAAGATAGAGCGGTGGCTAAGAGTAAATAAGTCCTTTGAAGATGATGTTATTTGTGAGATGGTGGCTTCATTGAAGATCAAGTTTTACAAATATTAGGAGGAGTATAGTGACATACTCGCTATTGCTGCAGCATTTGATCATAGATTGAAGTTCACATTTCTTAATTACTGCTTCATAACCTTGCATCCACAAGTAAGTCAAAGATGGATCATATTCATAAAAAGATGAAGAAGTTGTTTAATGTTTACAAGAAAAACACAAAGAGAATTCAAGCTGGAACTTTAAGAACAAGGTTAAACATCTCTGAAACTCCAACTACTCTACCATGATATGATGTAAAAAACTCTTGACTGATTCATTTTGAAACTCTTGACTGACTCATTTTGAAACTCTTGGCTGATTCATTTTGAAACTCTTGACTAATTCATTTTCACTTTTCAAGAATTTTATGCTTTCTTTTCATGATTTGCTGGTGCTAGTGGTGGACAATCAACATTAGATAAGTATTTAGATGAGGTGATTTTGGATATTGTCACCTTTAAGAGCTTGAATGTTCTTGACTATTGGAGAGAATGCAAATCGCTTCAAGGAGCTATCAGCTACGACGTGTGATATTTTGAGTATTCCTATTACTACAGTGGCTTTAGAGTCTTCCTTTAGCATAAGAATCAATATGCTAAACAAGTATAGAAGTTGCCTTCTTCCTTCAAATGTGAAAGCTTTGATTTGTGAAAGCTTTGGATTGTAAGTCTTTGTTCTTTTCATCTTTGTCTTGAATTATTTGTTTAGGGATTGTAATTTTTTGTCTTAGAAAATTTGCTTAGTTGATCACTTTGATTTGGAGTTCATTGAGGAACATGAAGAAGAAGTTAAGGAAGCTTAGGATTAAGGAGGCAGAGGACTAGAGGAGCTCAAGACAAATGTATTTGACTGTTTGAGTTAAATTTGTAGAATTGTAGTTAAGTTCAAGTGTTAAGATAACTTATGATTGTATTTGTAATCGGATTTGAGGACATGTTTCAACTTAAACCTTTGAATTTTAGTTATCTTATTTGGTCTTTATATGGACTTTGTGGACAACCCATATGAGATGGTCCTTAGTGGGCTTGGTTCTAAATGGACTCGGTCCTTAATGAACATGATCACAATATGTCCACAAACAAGAAATAGACTAATGGATTTAAACAAATGGACATTAGACAACCCAATTACCAGCTATAGGGGCGATCATGCAATAACAACGCAACAACTTCTCTGTTCAGTGAAATGGTCTAAGAAAAAATTTGAAGTGTGCCATCCATACGTTCTTTGGTCGGAGACACCATCGTTGTCCACCTAACCAACAATGCAACAATTTCTCTTTTTAACTTATTCTTTTTTTATCCCCATTAATATATAAAAGATTCATAACCAAAAATTCAGACTAATTTGTTAAGCTAAATTCTTTTTTTTTTGGGCAATTCTCAAATATAGCACACTTTCTCATTTTTTGGACACATTTAGCATGTAGCTTTGGGTTTTCCACGTGTAGCATTTTTAAAATGTTAGAATGACCATTTTACCCCTGACTATTTTTAAAATATGGCTTAGGGTTCTCATTTTTCCTACCCCTAAACACTAAACCCTAAACACTAAACCCTAAACCCTAAAATCATAAACCCTAAACCCTAAACCCTAAATCCTAAACCCAAAATTAGACAGGGGCATTTTCGGTATACCGTGTGATAAATATGCTATGGTTGGAAATTTTGGGTTTGTATGCTACATGTGGCAAAAAAACACAAAAGTGTGCTATCTAAGGGAATTTTTTTTTTTTTTTGCATATTCAATCTATAAGATCAAATATTATTACTACCCTTATCACTTTTTCACTAAGTGATCATCACTCACCATGTGAAGTTGATCAGTTATTATATACAATTTCTTTTGTTTGTTGTTTAACAAAGGATCAAATGATTGGTGAGTACATTCACCAAGTCTGAAAAGAAAAAGAAATCCAAATCATAAACCTAAGACTATGAATATTGGTTTGGTTTTACAACACCCTATTTTTTCCTTCTAATTTTACTCGTCATTTTCTCTTTCTTCCATCTAATAATTCAACACATATTTAATATTTTATATTTACAATAGTTTTGTGAACCCCAATTTTTTTCCTTTCAACATGTTGAATACTTTCAATATGTTGAATGCCACACCATTTTTTCAATTTTTTTCAACACCTCCATTATATGGATTAAATAGTTGAATATTTTATTCAATACCCCATTCGTCATAGTCTAAAACACAATCTTTAGAAGAACAACAATCATTTGATTCTAACTTTTTTTTTCAAAATTTGAGCAGACCCTTATAGAACATAAGACTCCAAGTCTGGTTAATCACATCTAAACAAACAGAACCCGATCTGCATAATAACCAAAGAGACCAAATATTTTCAATGTTCGAGAATTCTGGAGAACACAATTTTAAATAGTTTTTCATAAACATAAACAAAACTTAAATATTAAAAATGAAAGCAACAAATGAATATTTATGAGGATAAGTATCTCGAAGTTTAACTTTTATCTTCCACAAATCTCCATCGAAGAGACCTATCAAACTCTACATAGAACATATTTAAAAAAACAAATAGGGACAAATGTAGAGGACAAATAAAAACTAATATGCATCTACCGTGCCACCGCATAGGTTAAAAACTTGGCAAAATTTTTTCAAAGATATGAGCAGAATCTCAGAAACAATCAATAACTACAAAACCCAATCATCACTCAAATGAGGAAGAATCAAAAGTTGCAGTGTTTAATTAAGAGACCAATTGACGAAATTGGTGTTGATGTCAAAAATGGTCATCTCGAAATCAACATCCAAGATCGCATCTCTAATCGGACTTACTCGGAAACACGACCAACGTCTAGAATCACCACCGTCAAGACTTAACGTCTTCTAGACTTACCTCCGTCTTGACCAGTCATCGTTTAGACTTAACTATCATTCAACAAAGTCTATCTTTCCGTGAACAACTAAAGAGCCTGAATCCTAAAGTTAACATCCACGATTTACGGTTAACTCTTGGAAGACATCGCATTACGAACTTCGGAACGATGCGAAACATCTGTGACCATCGGAGAACCGCATCGTCTCGAAGAAATGTCTAAACGCCGATTGACGCCAAACCTACGAATGAGTCTTG
>OVAN01010990.1:0-15130 GCA_900406275.1 Anastatica hierochuntica
TCATCGAACACTTTCTAGGCGTCAATGAGCAAGCAATGAACTTTGAATAACTAAACAAGATCTAGTAGGAATTTATGACAAAATCTAGCCTAATAATACATCACAACCTTAGATCTAACCCTAGCCTACTACATCTCAAGATCCAAGAAGGATCTACTCACTAAGAGTCATGGAAATCCAAAGACATGAGTTGGATCTTTGAACTCCCATGTTCTTAGAAATAGATTTAAGAGAAAGAGATGAAAAGAAGAGATCCAAATCCACTCAAAACTATTAAAGAGTTTATTACAATAGTTTGATCTCCAAAATATTGAAAGATAGATGAAAAACAATGTTAGATGATGAAAGATATGTTTTTGGTTCACATGAGAAGCTATTTATACTAAAGGGAAGAAGTGTGGGTGCCCTAAAAGCATTTTTTCAAGTTAAGGTGTGCAGTCGTCGCCCAAAAGTGGGCTACCATCGACGTACAAGTAAACAATAGCTCACTTTGGGCAGCAGAGCTCCCAAGGAAGGCAGTTGTCGACCCAAGGTGCCTCACTGTCGACTAGTAGGTCGACAACTGGTCACCTTGGTAGCTTGTGGCCTCTTCTTCTTTCCTTTGAATGCTCCAATTGGTCCCATCTTCTCCCATAACATTTGGTTCCTCTTTTCCTTGATTCCTTAGCTCCAAATCCACATTGAATCCACCTCTAGAGCCTCCATGAATCCATCCCAAAGTTGTTCCTACAAATGCAAGGAAATGACATGCAAATGCAATATGATCATAAACTAGACTCTAGACATAAGCTCAAAGATTCTAAGACTTATATGAAATATATAAAACCTAAATGTGGATGAAACTAAGCTAAAATGCACCAAAATATGCACACATCAACAACAAAGACTAAACCCGAAAATGAGGTTTGCAAGTGGAAACTCAAAACCAAGATAAGAAATGTAATGCCTTATGCCCAATATCCTCAAAACAAGTAAAATGGTGCAAAGATCATATAAGAGTCTATGTAATTCTCCATGATCATCACAAAACCAACTCTTAGTGTCTAAGCTAAGCATCAATAAACTATCCCATCGCCAATTCCTTTTTACATTCAATTAAGCTTAGGAGCAAATTCTTTACTTATGGGCAATGCATCTCTTCGATTCGGTTTGGAGTTCAAAGAAAGAGTTTATGTATAGAAGTATAAAAAGATGAGGGCTCACTAGATTTATAATGGTTTCTCTCAAACAAAAGTAGTGCAAGACAATAGGCAAAAGAAAAGTGGTAGCCGAACAATTTACGCATACAAAGCATTTACTTCCTCTAACTGTTTCCATCCCATTGCTTCCTAAGGATCTAGAGACGTACTTGATATACTTTTCATCCTAGCACTAGAAACCATAAACTTTTTATTGAACCAAACTCACTCATTCTTTTTTTTTCGTAGACAATTAGAGATTCTTAAACCTTTAAACTTCTTAGCTACTAACCTTTTTTTAATCTTAAGAGCCGCTATCTAATCACTTGGATTCTTTCTTTCTTTTTTCTTTTCAAGGGTGGACTCTCTAAGCTTTTAGTTTCTAAGATTAGAGTTTAAACTTAGTACTAATATCTAGTGTCTTTTTCTTTCACTTCTCTTTTCTATCTTCTTCGATTTCCTTCTTTCTTTTTCTTTTCCTTATTCAAAAAACCTATGATCATATATGCATTAAGGAACATCTATTTGACTCTATACACACTAACCATTCCAAGAATTATACAACCCAAAAACCACAAAGCTTTTCCCGTCCTAAGATTTTAGTTAGCCTTAAAGTGAGGCTAACTCTAAGGAAGTATCCTCTTTGTCGTACAACTTCAATTCACTCGGAATTTTTCCCGTGCGTGCACTTTCCAAAAGAGGCCTCACATATCAAAATATTAGGGGGTTTTGAAGGAAAGGTTTAAGGGTTTACATGGGTTGGTCACTACTCTAAAGATGAGAGTAGCCATTTGAGCTAAGAAAGGGTGGTAAAAATGGTTAAAACATAGCTCAAATGTAGTGTTTTTTCATGATCAAGCATAACAAAACCCATAAGCAAGATATTAACATTCATTAAATGCCATCTTAGATAGAAATTGACTCAAAAGATAGCTTACTTCCATATTCGCAAAGACCTTTAAGTGGTTAATTCCAATCACGAATTTTTCTAAGACAAAAGGTGGTCTAAGTAACATCTTACTTCTAGTGAGGGCATTCGTCATTAAACAAAACTCAACTATCTATGAGGTGATTTTATCATTGTTCCCTATGACAATTGCAATCCTATATGCTCTTAACAAACTAAGTATTTACTAATGGATGCAATCTGTATGCAAAGCTTTGAATAACAAAATGAAAATCTTTTTGGTTTTTTTGAAAATTTTCAAATTTGTTTGGTTTTTTCACAAATCATAAGTATATACAATGCATGACTCAATATGTGAAAAGAAAAGAAAACATCAAAAATCAAAACGATATTAGTACTAAGCCCCTCCCCCGGACTTAAACTTTACCGTCTCGGTGAATTTTTAAACCGTGAGAGTGACCTTTAAAAACACACATCATAAACGAAACTACGCAATGGTATATGCAAGGGATTGTAGGCATACCTTGTAACAACTCATATATATGAGTGTCTAGAGGAATCAACGGAGGATTTGGGCTCGTTTTTGTTGTGTCTTGAGCTCCGTGGCCATGATGATGAAGGTCCGACGGGGTCTTTCCCATGTTTCCTCCGGGATGGCTCTTGATATGAAGATCTTGGTGGTTGCATCCCTTACTCTTGCGGTTCCAGGATTACCAAAGGAGGAAGGACAACCGAGTGCCTTGGTTGTTGATGTCCATGGCAACTCAAGTCTTTATCTTCTTTTTATTCCTCACTTGAAGAGGCGTAGCGGTTATATTTTTCATTTTTCTTCATCCTCCTCCACAACCGTGTAATGAAGTTCCCTTGTTTTCTTATGACCTTTTCTTGGTCATTCACCTTCCTATCCAAGTACATTTTGTACTCACTTCTTTGGTAACCCTCCGGTGGTTCTTGTTGTTGGTATTCAACGTTGAAAGCATCTTCTTCTTCTCCTTCTTGGTTCAATGGTATCTCGTTGGGATCGGACTTGTAAAGTCTTGGCTCACTTGGTAGAGAGTGACGGTTGACAAGTAGATGTTGAGGGAGACGGAATGAGAGGTTCTCATCCTTTGTCGCGGTTGTGTGCTCTTATAGGGGCAAGTAGCACGCTTTTTTTTGCCTCTCTTCGTCGATGAACAAGTAGATCATTCGGACATTCGTATACCCGTGGTAACCATAAAGGGATTTTCCTTCATTAGATAACCCATATCAATCTTCCTTTCTCCTCTTAATCTCCAAAACCCTTGAAGATTGACTCCCACGTGGAGAAAAAATGACTCCCAATGCGGATCAAAGGCTTCTTTGTGGTCCTCAGCTCTTCATGATAGTCCAACACCTCAGAGATGAAGACACCTCCGTTGTTGACATTGTTTCCCGCGAGGTCTTCTATTATATTCCCACTTGGTCCCCTCATAACCGCTTTGACACTTTGGAATAGCAACGTCAAACTCAAGGGGCTCACTAGTCTTGGCGAGCTTCTCCCCACAAATGTGTTTCCAAGCAACTCCAAAAGGTAACGAATAGTTGGGTTTCGAACCTTTGATAGTTTGGCGAATCCTCCNCTATTCTCTCCCAAAGTATTCTTGATTCAAGTCCATTTCCATAATCAAAATCTTCTTTCGTATGATCGAAACCATACACTTGACATATCTCCTCAAGGGGTACCTTGTAAAAGTTCTCCTTGATTCTAAACGTGAGATACACGACAATTTCATGAGGACCACGTCCTTGTTCCATGCTAACCGTTGAGAGGAATTGGATAGTGGGGTGATGGTAAGTCGCATAGTTCATTGATAGAAGGTTCCCCATGTCCATTTTCCTAATCAAGTACTTTACTTGATTGTGAATTTCCATGTCTCTAAAAATGTCCTCATCCGCCTAAGTAGTGCCAATGACCTTGGCGTTATCTTGGAGATGCAAGTAGATGCTTGTCTCTTCATCATACCAACTCGCATAGGTGACTTTTTTTTGTTCACTTGTGAGTTCAAAATTTCTTTAACAAACGAATGTAAAGGCTTAAGAAGGATTTAACTTTGAATCAAGTTTAAACATTCAAGAGAAAGTCATATTAATTCTTGATTCTTAGCAACTTTCTCAACCAAAACATTCAATCTAAATGTTATATCAAATGGATGCACATGGACCGAAATTCTTCTTCAAGAGTCATCAAAATATTCGGCCACTCCTTAGCTTAGCATTTTCAAGATTTCACAGGTAACCGAGTGATGCATATGTCACGAGTAAGATGCCTACAAAATTCACCAAGAGAATGTCCATTTAAATCATTCAAAAACTTTTACTAAATTCGGATAAGTGTGCACTTAATATAATTTACCCAAATTCAATGGAAATAAACAATGCTCAAGGTTTTCAACAATGAATAACAAGTAAAGCAAACTTCATATCATCATAACAATGCAATGGAAAATTCAATGAAGGCTCAAAAGCAATCCTTTTAGCTCATGAAAATCGAAATATTCAATCATCAATGCACATCACTCAAAAATTGTAAACTCTTTGAACCCTTCAAGGATTTCAAGCATAAGTACCATAAATTCAACATAAGAACCAATGAAACTAATTTTCCCCAAAATTCTCTCAAGAACACTATTCATAAGCACTTTTCATCAAGAAGAACAATCCTTGAGTCAAGCATTTTTAGTTGTTTTTAAGAAGATCTAATCCATGAAAACTCAACAACTAAGCTCTAGCTACCAAGATAACTCACAAACAACATCTAACTCACTTCTTCTCACCAAAATAAAAAATCATCATCAAGAAGAGAAGAAGCTTTTATCATGACCTTTGGTTTCTTGATGCAAATATGAATTTGAGAAGTAGAGAGCTTGTGAAATGCTTGCAAAAGTGGATGAATCTTTTGAAAAATCTCAAGGTTTCTCTCAAAGTTCTCAAGAACACAAAAGCTTAGCTTAAAAGGATGAAAATGTCCATGGTTGAAACTAAGGGAGGGAGAGAGAGAGAGAGAGAGAGAGAGAGAGAGAGAGAGAGAGAGAGAGAGAGAGCTTTTGCTTTTTCAAAAAACATGTGACATTCATGTTTAAGTGTTCAAGTTGGTGAGATTTTCAAAAATTGCTAAAATGCTCCTTAGAAATTTCTTTCATAACCATTTGGCAAAAGTTTATCAAAATCACCCTGAAAATCTTTAAATTCAAATTTGGATGGAAAATCAAGTTTAGCTTTTGAAAGATTAAGACCAAAGGTTTGAAATTGGATCAAAAAGAGTTAAGTTTTCTCAAATCAAGCTTTTGCAAAGTCACTCTTGAAATTCTTTTAAAATGGTGAAATGCAATTGTAATGCTTGAGTTTAAGAGAACTTACGGATGAATCTCAAAATCCAACTCCGAACCGAGATGTACAATTTTCAATGTAAATATTCGAAAATGTAATGATTTTATTGAATGAATCATGTGTATAATGTAATACAATGTGAAAACTTGTTTCTGTCTCAAAAGTGTGAAAAATTGATCCCCTTCCTTGTGACCTCCCTTCTCTTTTATAGGTGTTAATCACATCGTAACAGTTGCTAGATCCTTTCCTGGGAAATACTCCTCCATCAATGTATGAATTAATGCTCTCCAATTTAGTTGACCTGTTGTTGACTTAGAGATATGGGCCTTCTTTTCTTTCGTGGCCCATACCTCTCTTGCACCCCCTTCTATTTTGCTATGGGCCTTCGCAAACCATCTTCCATTCCCGGTTTGATGTTTTGGTTATTCAAACAGGATTTTCTAGGGTGGAATCCACCTCCATCAAGAGTCCCCCTGAAGCTCATTAAGGAAGGTTGATTAAGGACCCTACGAGCTGGATTCCTAAGCTACCTTTCCTGGGGAGACTTGGAAATTTGGAAGAACTAAATTCTGTTTGAATATATGGACTTTCAATTAAAGATCCGATTTCCTTATTTGGTTTGCTTGTAAAAAGATTTGATTTGATTTGCCTGGGTCCCGCCATTGTCTCCACTCTCCACGTAATCCTTGATACTCCTGCCATTTAAAACCAAAACTCTAACGCCTCCCCCTTCCTCTCAACATTTCATCTGTCTCCATCAGAAAGGTTTGTTTTCTCTCTAACTCTCTCACTGCTCTTTTCTTATTTGTTTCGCCCCTCTTGTGAAATCCCCTACTTTTCTTGCGATTTCGTTGCCTGTATCCATTGTAACCCAAATTTCGCAACTTTTCGAGCATGGATCCTGAAATTCTAGTTACGCATCGGAGAAAACCCCTGTCTCCCTCTCTTCTCTCTGTCGTTCGGCCTGATGATGCTCCAGGAACCTCTGGTGAAAGGCTTTTCCTGATTGATGAGCCTGTTGAGCTCCCCTTCTTCCACGCAGACCCTGATACAGGTGAGGAAGAAGGAGGTCTTGCCATCTCCATTGACGAGGATGATTCTGCGAAGGAGAACCGCCTCACCGTTGTTCCCGCTGTTCTGGTGGCCATTTCTCCTCCAGCGAATGCTCCTGTCGTCGCTCTGACCACGAGCACCGCCAGGTCCCTCCAGACGCTAAGGGAGATATTTGACATTCCCGATAATGTTGTGTTCCTACTTCCTTCTCCCCAAGAGAGACCATGGACTCCTCCTCCCGGTTACTTATGTATCTACGAATCATCCATCAGAAGCTGTCGCCTGTGGTTCCCCCTTCCTATCGTCGTCACGCCGCTCTCTCTCAGCTTATTATGGGTGGAATAAGGACAATCATTGGTCTTTTTGTTCTTACTGCGGAGATCGATCTCATGCTGGGCGTCCAACTCCTTGAGCGTTTGACGTCCTTCAAGAGCATCAATAAGAAGCCCAGGGTCTATAACGTCTCCAGAAATCCCCAGCTTGTCACCCTCCCAGATAGTAAAATTAACTTCTGGGAGAATGCCTACTTCTATGTTTTGGCCAACACCAATTCCTTGTCTGCCATCTTTTCTAGATCAGCCCGTAGGGACTTGAACTTTGATGCGGGTAGGCGACCCCCTTAGGTTGTCCTTTTTAACTGTAACTGACCATTTTGCTAGTACCTCCTTTTATTTGTTTCAGTTCGTCCAACTGCGAAGAAAGGCAAGGACTTCCCGACCTTGAGTGACGACCTAGAAGCTCTCCGTGCTATCAAAAAATGATGCTGGGTTAGCTTCAACACCACCTGCATAGCTGCTACCGTCGCCACTCTAGCTGCCAAGGAGTCCGACCAATCCTCTCCTCCCTTTAAGTCTTCTGCTCCTCTCCGCATCCAATCTCCTCCTCAAATGGTGCATCCCACCATTCAAATACCTATCCTGGAGCTGAGAGCTGCTGAAGCAGCTAGCAGGCGGGCTAAGAAAGACAAGGTTGAGGCTGCTCAAAGGGCGCCGGCGCAGCCACACAAGGAGGCCCTCATTATGGAGAAGGATGATCATCCCACCGCTGCTATGGCCCAGGAAACCTCCTAGGGAGGCTCTGCTCCTGTCGAGGATGCTTACACCTCTCTTCCTTCTCCCACACTAATGCCTCATCCCCCTCCTCCTCCTTCTCCTCCTCCCCTTCCGAGCTCCGTAGCCCGTCCTTCCCCTGTCTCCGCGAAGGACACTACCTTGGCCAAGGTCAAGGCTGCTGTTGATAAGAGAAAGGATAGAGGAACGTCCTCCCTGGCCTATAAGGGGCTCACACCCCATAGAGAGACCTTGTCACTTGCTGCCGCTGGGAAGGATCGAAAGTCTGGTGACTCATGTGCCAAGAAGAGAGCTCCCTCTTCATCATCTGTCGTCCCCTCGAAGAAGTAGAGGACGGAAGACAAAGGGGCTTCCAGCCACAAGCCTAGGGAGGTTAAGGTCTCTGACCAGCGAAGGTCGGAGGAGAAGAGGTCATCCTCCAAGGGTAACTCGGATCGCAGGAGGTCCAAAGAGAGGAGAGCTGAAGGTGCCATGTCATCGCACAAAGATGATAACACACAGTTGTCTGACCTTGCTGAGCTTAAGGGGAAGGATCCCACCAAGGAACATGGCCCCACTATCATCGAACTCGGAGAGCATAGGTTTGAGTTCGGGTTTTCCGGGAAGGTCTCTTGTGCCGAGGACACCAAGGAAAACGAGACGTTCCATCGACACTTTCGTCTAGCTGGGGAAAAGATCACCCCCAAGAAACGTCTCGGCAAATCCTCCACCTTCCAGGAGATCTGCCGCAACAACACAAAGGTAACCCCCCGTCCCTGTCTACCTATGTTTTTTGGTAGGGTCTCTATTAACGCAATTCCTTTCCTGCTCTCAGCACATGGGCTTTGTCAATCGCCTAAAGCTGTAGTACGAAGAGCAACTCGAAAAGGTGAAGAAAGTTGCCTTCAAGGAGTTCTATGACTTGAAGATTGAAAGGGAAAAGACTCCTGGCGCCATCAAACGCGCTATTGAACCGAAATTCTCTGCCAAGCCTTCCTGAAAAATATCAACGAGCTCGAGATCACTGACTCTGCGTTGCGTTCCATGCTGACCTCCGCCAGAGAGGAGCTAAAGAAGGAGAAAGATGCAGCTGCTCAGCGTGAGGCTGAGCTGCGAAAGTCGCTGGAGGCCTCACGGGAGGAGGCTGAGAAGAAAGAGTCCGAGCTCGAGAAGGCGTTGAAGGCCAAGAATGACATCGGGTGGAAAATCGAATCGGCTCGGGCTGCCCACGCTGAGGAAGTGGAGAGGTTAAGGCTCCAGAAGGACCGGGAAGTTAGGAAGGTGGCGACAGGAGCGCGGAAGGAAGCGGCAGCTAAGTACAAGCCCATGTTCGAGAAGGTGGAGAGGTTTTGTTAAGGACCTGGAGCTTGTGCAGGAGAACGCGCTTCTCCAATCCTTGGCCCAAAGCCTTACCAACCTGCTAAAGGAGTTGGTTGAGAGGGGTATCTCCGGTCTTGAGGCCGATAAACAGAAGTGGGAGGATCATCTTGCATACTTCAAGGCCGAGCTGGAGACCATGGATGTTGTGAAGCTCAACTTTCAGCAAGATCTCCGTGTGTCTCCTCCATCTGATAGCTCCAATAGCTCTGCTTTAGTTTCTCTCGTGGCTTCCACCTTCGCTAACCCGGAGGAGGACTCATCACGGGTGGTGGTCGCTGTTGACCCGGAAGGCATCAAGGTGGTATCGAGAGAGAAGCCAACAATCGAGGCCCCTCTCTCTGCGGAGAACATTGTAGCGGCCACTAGCCCTTTCGCTTCTCCAGCTCTAGCTGGCATGGAACCACCTATCCCAGCTCTTGACCAATTTGGGTCAAACCTCCGCACCATCTCCCCCGAGGCCGCCTCCGAGCTCTCGAAGGATCCTGCATAGGCCGTCTGTGCCCCTAAATAATTATTGCCTTTGTTTTTTTGTTTGTTTTGTATGCCCGAGAGGGCTTTTACTGTTTAGTTTTGTACACCCGAGAGGGTTTTAATCTGTACTTTCTGCGCCATTGGGAGCTTTTAATTTAATCTTATGTCGTTTTCATTAAATACTTTGCATCTTTTCCTTTTCCATTTCATGTCGCCGCCTTTAGCTTGACCATGCAACCCTTCTTACAAGCTTGCTACGTGCTTTCTTTTGACATACTCTTTATTCAGTTCCTTGGTATTGACCTTGGGAGTATCCAACACAACTAATAAGGCTAAGAAGAGGTGGTAAATTACCGGAACTTGCGGAGGTTCCAACCACATAAAATTGGTTAACACGTCTCAATGGAACACCATCGATCTTGAATGGTCCCGTACAACGAAGCAAACCAAGAGAAAGTTGCTTTAAGCTTAGCATGCCTATCATTATCTGATGCAAGGTTTATTACCATCTTCCGTCGAACAAAACCTTTTATCTGGGTTTGCGGAGTATGAGGGCTCTCTTTCGTTAGTTTTTGTCTAACTAAAATTTCACCCTTCCATGAAGTAGTGATTATAGGTGCGGAGAAGGACTCCAACTTACCCTGTAAACAGACAAGGCGTCTAGGTACAACATGGTGCTGGCTGACCCTGTGTCACACTTTAAATTCCAAATTAATATTCAAAATTTGACGTTTAAGTGTTTTTGCGGGCATGGCTTGACTGTCTTGTGGTATGCTTAAGTTCATACTAGACTGTGAAGAAAATGCGCAACTAGGTCGGGCAGCCTGGCCAGGGCCCCGACGTATAAAAGCTCGGAAAGCTCAGGTAATGAGATTCGAGACCAACTCCGTACATATATTTTATTTAATATAACAGTTGTACCCACAGACGGGCTGCCTACGTACCCCGGAAGGATCAAGCCTTTTTGTAGTTCGATTACATTGGTAGGTTCATGGAACCAGGTTTTTGTTGTTGTTTGTTTCCCATTTTTTAGTAATAATACTTCTTCAGATTGGCCGAGCTCCAGGGGCGAGGCTGCTGCTTTCCATCCATGCGAAAGAGCTCATAAATCCCCGGCTTGACAACCCTACTTACACTGTAAGGGCCCTCCCAATTGACGTCGAGCTTCCCAGCTCGGTATTCCGATGTATTTTGCACCACTCTTCGTAATACCAGATCGCCCTCTTGGAAAGCTCCGGGGGTAACATTCTTGTTGTAATATCTCGCCACCTGGTTCCAATAATCTTGAAGGCGGACAAAAGAAAGGTCTCGTTGCTCCTCAATGGTGTCTAAGTTGTTGCGCAGCACGTCGTCATTTGTCCGCTCGTCTTCCGGGAGGACCTGTCTTCGTAGGGTTGGCACCCGTACTTCGGCGGGGATAACGGCTTCGATGCCGTATACCAAGTAATACGGTGACAGCTGGGTTCCCCATCGTGGAGTGGTCCGATGTGACCATAGTATGCCGTCGAGCTCGAAGGCCCAACTCTCCTTCTTTGATGTTAGCCTTTTCTTGAGGCCCTCAATTATCATTCTGTTAGTTGCTTCGGCCTGGCTGTTTCCTTGTGGGTTGTGAGGTGTGGAGTACTGGATAGTGATTTTGTAGACGTTGCATAAATGTTCAAAGTCTTTGGAGGTGAACTGTGTCTCGTTGTCTGTCACGATGGCATAAGGAACTCCATGTCGGTTGAGGATATTCTTCCACAAAAAATCTATTACCTGCTGATCCTTTATTGTTGCGTATGCCTCGGCTTCTACCCACTTTGTAAAGTAGTCGGTGAGCACCAAAATGTATTGCTTTTTGTTCGATTTGTGTAAAGGGCCGACTATATCCATTGCCCATCTCATGAACGGATATGGCGTCGCCATCGATTTCATTAGCTCGGTTGGCTGATGAATTGATGGGGCGTTTCTCTAGCACCTTTCACACTTTCTTGCGCACGCGAGAGAATCCTGCTCCATAGTTGGCCAATAGTAGCCTTGCTTTTTTTATTTTCTGTACTACTGATCTCCCGCCCGCGTGATTGCCATTGACTCCGAAATGGACTTCTTTGAGGACGTGGCAAACCTCGTCGCCGTGCACACAATACAAGAGGATCCCGGTGTAACTTTTGCGGTATAACTTATCTTCAAACAGTGAATACCGGGCACTCTGATGCTTTAGTTTCCGCGCTTGCCATTTGTTTTCGGGTACGATTCCGTCCGTAATGTACCCCATGATTGTCATTCTCCAGTCTTCCCCTTCACCAAGACCCTTGAGAATATGGGCCTCTGGATTTTCCCCTAAGTTATCCTCATGGAGGGCCATGGTTCGTGCTTTCTTAAGGTTGGTCCCATGGCTGTTGAGGTCTCGGTTGGTTGACGTATTAGTAATGCTGGACATCATTAGGGTTTGCATCGGGATCACGCAGCTAGGAGTTTCACTCACCTCTATAGCCCATTTGGCTAGTCGCCCTGATTATACTAGGCTATGTAGAATAGTCCGGAGCGGATGATTTGATAGTACTGTGATTGAGTGAGACTGGAAATATGGTCAGAGTTTTCTCGCCGATGTAACCACTTCTAACGCCAATTTTTCCGTCATCATGTACCTCGTTTCCGCGTCTGCCAGGGATTTGCTTACGTAGAAAATGCGTCTTTGCTCGTTGCTTTCTTCACGGATTAGGATACTGCTGACCGTCGCGTTGGAGACTGCAATGTACAAATACATTACTAATGCTCTTTGATTCAGTTGACCATGTTTTTGACTTAGAGATATGGGCCTTCCTTTCTTTCATGGCTCATACCTCTCTTGCACCCCCTTCTATTTTGCTATGGGCCTTCGCAACCCATCTTCCATTCCCGATTCGATGTTCTGGTTATTCAAACCAGATTTGGTATGGTGGAATCCACCTCCATCACTTACCTTAGCCAAAGTAATTCTCTTAACTATTAACTCATGACTTGTTGGAAATGTCCATCCATTACTCCATTTTGGCTTTGATCCTTGCTTTGATTGGTTCTCCCTTGGTACCTAAGCTTAAGCAAAAGGACTTCTTTTGAACAAGGTTATCCCAAGACATATAATCTTAATTGAATTGAGAAGCTCAAAAATTAAAGACTTAAAACGAAGTATTCACAAAGGATATGCATAAGATTGTCTCTCAAGTGCGCTTGTTTAAGGTCTTTAGCTTGACCATACTTCTTTCCTTTCTAGTGGATGAAGTGGAGGACCATCATTTCAAAGTCGGATCCTATCGGTGCCTTCTTTGTCGCATAATCTCTTATCTTGAAGAAGTTCGCAACTCCTTTTACCTTGTAGACATTCGGGGTGTAACAACTTTTGAAACTTGGAGATCCAATTTCTTTCATGTCTTCTCCTCTAGCTACCTTATCACCATTAATTCTAGGCATTTCCTTTGCCTCTCCTTGGTACATTGTACCACAATACCCAATGTCTTTATCAAGTTCAATCATAGGGTAAGATACTCATTTGTCAACATACTTCAATGCCACTTCTTTGCTTCACAATCAATTATGACACACGTAGTTAACAAGAAGGGGATTCCAAGTAGAATTGGGAATTTAGCTGGGTGGGATTTGTTATCCATTACCACAAAGTTACTCTCCACATAAGTGTTTCCCACTCTTAGCTTCAAAATTTCTAACCTTACTATCGGAACCTTCCGTGTAGCATCTCCCTAAAGTAAGGGATTAGCTCCTTCTTTGATTTCACCTTCCAAATCAAGCTCCTTCACACGGTCTAGAGAGATTGCGTTCAAGCTAGCGCCAGTGTTTGCTAATGCATTCTCGAATAGGGAGCTTTTTATAGCACAAGGTACTACGAACCTTCCTTCATTGTTGCTCCTCTTTAAGAACTTCTCTCCCACTATATAAATTGGGATATTATTAGCTTGAAGCACCTTCTCTACCCTCTCTATGGTGGCCAATTTCTTCTCAAGCTTTTCCTTAACCCTTGCATCGATCTTAGCCATCTCATACCATTCTTGAGGGATGTAGAAATCACCATCATGTTTCTTATTATGATAGAGCACCCCTAAGATCTCATTCTTCTAACATCGAGGGTAGGGTAAGCGGTACTTTGTAGAAAAATAATCCAAGATGAATGATTCCGCTTCACTTATGTCCGTCTCACTAGGCTTGCCGCTAGGAGGCCTTGGTTTCTCATCTTTTTTCTCAGATGTCTTTTCCCTTGAGACATTAAGTTCCTCTTCTCCCTTGAAGATTTTCCTTTCCAAAACTTTCTTTACCAACTCTTCCTTAGTGGCCTTATCAACAATCAAAGGCTTTTTCTCTTCTTTCTCAATCTCGACATCTCCCTTAGACAAAGGAGTGTCCTTCTTCTCAAGCTCCTTTCCATTTGGAGCGCTTTTCTCATCAATTTCAAGGTCAAATTCGGCATGACCTTCCTTATTAATCGGGTTTCCACCCAATTCCACATTCAAGCAATCAACAATCTCATCAAGGGGATTTAAAAATAGATTCTCAAAATCATCAATAATCTTCTCCTCTTCAAGAGTAAAGACAATACCGTTCCATGGTTGAGGAGTGTTGTTGATTTTTTCTAAGAAAGCATTGCAAAAGTCTTTGCTTGACTCTCACTTCTCTCTAGCTACTCCTTTTCCCTTACGGTCCGAGATCACTTGTTGGAGTTGAGAATCTATGACTTCAACATGTGAAGCAAGAGCTTCATGCTTGATGTTCATGTCTCGGTATATAGACTCTATCTTCATATTCATCTCCCCAAACTTCTTGTTGAGCTCGGCCTTGGTCTCATTTTATCCTTCCACTAGCTTCTTAAGCATAGCATGATTCTCTTGTTCTTTGGTAGGACCGACTTGTTGTTGAGGTTTTTGGTAGTAGCCTTGCTTAGATTGGTATTGGTACCCTTGTTGGTTATTCTTGGGAGGATAGATTTGATCTTGTGGATTCTCCACATTAGTGCTTCGGTTGGATAAGTTGTTGTTGTTGAAAGGCTTGTATCCTTGGTTGTAGGGTTTTTGATAGTACCCTCCTTAGATGTAGCTCACTTCTTCTTAGTTTTCACCCTCTTCTCCTTCGACTTCGGTATCCCCAAAGTGAACACTTTTTCTTGTTTGTTGAATGAGTCTATCAATCTTATCACTAAGCTCCTTGATCTTGTCTTCCTTAGATCATGTGCTTCTCACCGTTCTATCATAATCATTCCCATCACAATTGTCGCTTTGGGCAAGATTTTCTATGAGTTTCTCTCCTTGATCAGCAGAAAGACTAGCAAAGCTTCCCATGGAGGCGGTGTTTAAAGCCAAGCGGTACTTCTCATGGATACCTCTATGGAAGATTTGAAGTAGGTTTCCCTTGGTGATACCATGGTGAGGAAAACTCCTTATGTATCCATTGAAGCATTCCCAAGCTTCATATAATGACTCCATTCCCCCTTGCTTGAAGGTAGAGATCTCATTCCTTATATTTGTCGTCCTTTGGGGCAAGAAGAACTTAGCCAAGAATCTCCTTTTACATTTGCCCCATGTTGTGATAGAAGATGTCACAACGCCTTTCTCCCATTGAGATGCTTTGTCTCCTAAAGAGAATGGAAACAAAGTCAATTTTATGATGTCCTCCGGCATTCCATTAATTTTTACCGTCCCAGTTAACCTTTCAAATTTATCCAAGCGCTCTATGTTGAGGGCTAAGTTTCGCTAGTGATTAACTCAATTTCAAGTTTTAAA
>OVAN01010991.1:0-15126 GCA_900406275.1 Anastatica hierochuntica
CAAATGCGTTCTTTTAATCCATTCAAACTCCGTTCCTGTAAAAACACTAAACAACATCAAACCGCGCAAAAACGATCCGAATACCTACTAAAAACCGTAATTCTCGAATGAAAACCGTAGTAAAAACCGACAAAATANTCCCCTTCACAACGTCAACCTTAGATATAGCTAGGTCGACCTCTCCCACTATGGCCTCTATCTCCTAGGTTAGCTAAGCCTCTTTTCCTTGCTCCCATTCTTGCTCTCCTCAGTAGCCATCAACAAACCCTCCAGCAACTGCCCCTTCGCCTCCTTCATCTGGGATTCACTCTGGAGATCTTCAACAATTTTCCTCTCCAAGATAACCTCCGTCAGAGTAGCCTCCTTAGCCTTACGCGCCTTGGATACTTTGTCCTCTAAGGCTATAATGATGGCTTCCTTCAAACGAATTCCCGCCAACACCTATCACCAGCAATTTGATCAGCAAAATGGCAAAAGTAATAAATAAACCTAAGGAATACTTACTCCAAGGGCCCTAGAAAAAACATCCTCCTCAAAATTCATATGCTTGGCCAAAATGTTTGCAAAATCAATGCTTAAAACCCTACTCATCATGTCTTCTGCCCTGGCAGCGGGATTTGAGTCTTGGATGACACGAGCAGAAGTGCCGGGAGCCTTATAGCCACCCTTAAAACTGCTAGACTTCTTGGGGGAAGGAGGAGCGACAGAGCTCTTTCCAATTCTCTTCTAAGAAGAAGGAGGAGGGACTGGAGGTGCTAAGAAATTTGAAGCCTTGGTTATTGAGTCACAAGAGCTTGATTCAACCTCCGCAAACTTGGTTGAAGCTGCCAAGAACATATGGAATCCACTGAAGACGGAGCTGGTTGTGATCTTAGAAATATTCGAACCTGAAACCAAGGGGAAACATATCATACATACACCAACAGAAATAAAACCAAGGGAATATGTAAAGGAAAAGAAGCCTTACCCCAAATAGAAATCAAGTTAAGGTCGTACTAACTAATCAAAAAGTCCTCTGATTGATGGTCTTTGGGAACACTAAGGATCTTTGTTGTGCTTTCGGCTCCCACCTTGTTGGCTGGAAGCTTACTTCTGTACTTCATCAAGAAAAAAGAAGAGTAAGTCATCACTTACATAAGAAGTACGAAAAAATCAATAGCCTACGAACTTTTGACTACCCAGGTGGTGCGGAATCGCGGATCTTTTCCCACTCTCAAAAAAAGAAAACGACTTGAAAGTTCCTATCTTTCTTCCTCCGGATATGTCAGTAACTAATTGAGGGTGGCTTGACCTACTGTAGAGATGTTGTATACATGGCTCAGCCTCGTATGGAAAGAAGTAATAGGCATGGAGGATCTTTTTCAGTTTGATGATGATTGATTACGATTCAGCCATGGACTTAACTAACGTGAGGATATGCCACACCAACAGAGAGAACTGAATAGGAGAAACTCCAAGGTGACTAGCCACCTCAGCCACCAGAGAAGGCATGATCCCTCGAAAACTTGCTTCAAAGAAGACCTCATAAAACGTAATCTCATCAGGTTTTCGGTTTGACGCCTTTCTGATGGCCTTGGGACACTGCAGAGGGAGGCTCGGTGGCAGATCAAAGATTACCCTCAACCCTTCAAGGTTATCCTCCATAAATTAGGACGAAGGATCATGAATAGAAACTTTTACAGGCATGGCTGACAAACCCAGGCAATGGTTTGCTAAAACTATTTCAGCAAGAACGAAACCAAAGAAGGGAAGTTACCTGAAGATCATAAGAGATGGAAACGATGAAATGATTGAATCCCATAACCTACAAAATAAAAAGACTTGTATGATCAGAGCATGCAACTCCTAACTAGATTTCAGAGGAAGAAACCGCTAAGAAAATTTGGATCAGAGAAGAAAGAACTCGATCCCTAGTGAAAACCCTAAGCCGAAATTCCAACTTTTCCGAAATTCAGCATCAAAGAGAGACAATCTCGGCTATGAAGTTACCTGAAGGACGGGAATCAGCTAAAAAGGGCAATGAGAACTCATTGGAGCACTTACAAATGCAAAGGCAGCGAGAAAAGCTAGGGTTGCGCACATGGAACTCGAAAAGACATAGTAAATAAGAAAATCCTCCTTTTCCCGCTCTTAACACTTCTCAAAGTGGGCCTTTGGGTATGGGGCCCAACCAATTTTTAAAGTAGGGCCTAGCCCCGACGGGTTGGCCAGGAGGATTTGAAATGCTTCCAGCAAGCCAAGGCTTAGCAAGTACAATCTAGCTAACGCTATGGAGGATCACGAAAGAAATGGATAAATCAAAAATGACTCAGAGAACGAATCTACTCTTAAAATTCTAATGCAAAAGGATGAAGAGTGGGGGTGAAACTGATGAGCGTAATTTCATTCCGTTATAGTCAATTTTAGCCAGACCAAGAGCAATAGAATGGGCCTCGTTAACGATCGTGTAAACTAAGGCTCTAGCCCAGGACAAGAAGCTATGATCTTAACCAAGGCAAGACGAATATCCCCCTAAAGATTCTAATTATTATAGATAATTATAAAAGCCTCATGAATAAAAGAAAATATTTCTTTTAAGTAAGATAGATTCCAAATTAAAAGTTATCCAAATTTATAATATAACAAGTGGTCAACTCTCGCTATGAGAGTACCACGTCGGCGCATGAGAAATAGAAATGTGTCTCAGTTAAAAATTTAATGCATTAAATTTATTTTGAAATGCTTGAATTCATCAACATTACATTTTCTTTCGGTGTCTTTTCAGCTTCTATTGATTTATTAGCTTTTAAATGGAAGTGATTAAGGTCTACAATTAATTGTCTTATCATCTTCTGTGCTTCTTATTTCTTATACATTAAAAAATCACATACTTATTCTGTTCACATTTACAATTGTTCTGGTTATACCATTGATCTTTTGTTTCAACTAAAAAAAGATCACGCCAAGATAAAAATAAGGATTGATCTTTTGTTTCAACTAAAAAAGGATCACGCCAAGATAAAAATAAGGAGTCGAATTTTAAAGTGTCCATTTTCTACCAAAATTTATCTTACCGTTTTGGTATATTTCTCAGAACTCAGATCTTATTCTCGATTCATCCTAAACATCAAATTACCCTGAAAAATTTCAACTAGAAAGCAAGAAAATTACTAATCCTAAAGAATTAAAAGAAGTCTTAACAAAAGTAACTATAAATACCAGAAACCAGCCTACATAGCCAAATTGCTCACAACCCAGTAATGAGAAGAAACTTTTCACTAATAGTTTTTTCCTCGAAAAGTTCAGTGTTTGATAGTGAGAGATATAGCTCTCACTTGTGAGATTCTGAATAAAAAGTATAACTTCAGAAATTACTGAAATAATGCTATAAAATTAATATTGCACGTACACGCGGGTATAAACTTAGTTTTTCTTAAAAGATGTAGAAATAATCTATTCAAATATCTATAAAAGTTAAAGGGAATAACCCTAATGATTTATTCATGCATCGATAATACTCTGACATACAAACTCTATTGAAATCAAAAACTCTTTTCATCAATAAAATATTCGGTTCTATTCATTGTGTTGTCTTCGATTTCTTGTTTTCTCTCCTTTTATCATCGAAAAATTCCTAAACAACTTTGATGTATTAGCATTTTTTATTTAGCCTCTTTTATGATTTTAAGTTTTCTTTTAGAAATTTTAATTAATTGTTATAATTTTAATTTTAAATTGAGCTAATTATATTCAATATTTTTAAGAAATTAATTATTTTGAACATTCCTGATGAATTTTCGATGGACATATTCCCGACAAGATAGTTCGTTCGAAAACGGCGTCCAGAACTCGACGGGAATGTTTCCGATGAGCTAGTTGTCGTCGTCGGGACTTTCCCCAATGGACTTGAGATTGTCGATTTTAATCCCGACAAATATTTTGGTCGTCGAGAATATTTTCGACGAACTCCCAACAACTTTTACATCGGAAATCCATCGAGAATATGTTTGTCGAGATTTCGTCAGGATTTGCCCATAAAATCCCGACAGTTTTTCTCCGACAAGATAGACCCGACAAAATGACTTCGTCGGGAATTCATTAAAAACAAGCCTTCCAGACGGAATTCCGACAGGTTTGTCCACCGTGAATCTAATGTTTTCTTGTTGTATAATGATTTCCTTTCACAATCATTGAATTTCATTTGCTCCAAGTCTATCCATTGCATCCTTAAGCTCTAAACCCTTTAAAATGTAAAAGAGTATGCAATGCGAATGCAAATAACCTCAACTAGACTTCAAATACTAAAACTACTGAAAACATTCACTAATTTGCATTATTTACATACTAGATACAATAAAAACTCATAGTAAAAAAAACATTAATTATGCATGAAAATACATCACTTATTATTCTAATATTGTAAGCGTACGAGGCGATCATTTTTCCCAAGTAAGACTAACGATCCCATATGGATTCTTTCTAGTAGAGAGTCTCTTATTGTCTTCTTGATGAATTGGAGTTTTTATGCTGTCAAAAAGTCATTTTCATAGTGTGTGATATTTTAAGAAAAACTCTTAGAAAATAGTATAATTGTCTATTTCAATTAACGTGTTGTCTAAATTGTCTACAAAACTTGTTTTGGATGGAAAGCCAATAAAAAAATGTATTCAAGGTCCAACTTATACAAGATTTTCATTGCGTTTTGTTCACTTATATTTGTGGATTGAAGATCGTCGTAAGCATGTATGTATTTCGCATTTGAACTAAGCGTTTGGATAGCTAATTGGCGCGTGAGAGTATTTTTGTAACGTTTCAAATGCTTTACTAATGATCAATGAGCAATAAAAGAATTATACATTGTAGAGCATAGAAGAAAGTCTGATATCGAAAGTTTAATGGTAATTAAATTTTAACTAAACAATCAACCAGGTGATTTTTTTTCCTTCCTACCCAAGTAAACTTCACTTCTTCAAACTTTAATCTCCATTTATGAATTTCACGTAAACCTTGAATCCTGCCGGCTTTCTATATAATAGAGGGGTTATTTGTTCTCGAGTCGGAAGCTTGTGTCGTAAAGTATTCAACTAATTTCTTATTATCTCCCTCAAATCTTATGTATCTATGTCGACCGCCATGCTGGACTGCTTCAGATTTATAACGTCGTCGGCTTTATTAAAAATTGTCTTCACTGTGACGTGGCTGGCTGTCTTGATGTTTCCTCAAGTTTAATTGTCTGTTTTGAGTTGGGTCGTTGAACGACCGATAATGTTTCTAAACAAACCTAAAGATCGTGGAATGAACCCAAAAGTAAAAATAAAATTTGTTGACACCCCGATTTTGACATTTCTAGTCTTTAGTTAGTAAACAATTAATATATTTTTCTTGCCAGAACATCGAAGTTTGATTGTTGATTTTTCGTCTATAGAAGAAAATGTTAAAAGACAAAAACCAAGAAATAAGACTTGACCAGAGTTAATATTCTTCATTTGAATTTATTTGTCTTTACTTGTTTCCCAAACAGTCGTTGCGAGTAAGAAAAGAAATTTCGTAGGATAGAACTCACTTCCGATTTTTCGAGCATCAAATAAATCCAAACCGCACGTGAGAAATCGTCTACAATGGTTAAAAAGTAGACTGCGCCTGTAGAAGACGGGACACGGTATGGTCCCCAAACATCGCAATGAATAAGTGAAAAACATTCAGAAGCTTTATTACTACTGTCAGGAAAGACTTCTCGAGTCTGTTTTGCTTTAAAACAAACATCGCAGGATGGTAAGCAAACAGACTTAGAGTTCCCACTAAATAAATCTAAAGAAGAAAGCACAGAACACGCTGGATGTCCTAGCCGCCAATGCCACAAAGCCGAATCAGGATTTCCAATAGCTTGATGTGTACGAGCAGCTTTAACATCCGTAAAATAGTAGACCCCATCACGTTCCTCACCGGCTCCAATCAAAATCCTCGAAGAACGGTTCTGTAACACACATAAAGTATCAGTGAACATCGCTATTCTGGTGATTTCTTTTAACAGTTTAGCAACCGAAACCAAAGTACAATTTAAATTTGGGACAAATAAGACTCCTGTCAACTTAATATTACAGGAGATAACAAGTTCCCTTTTACTAAGCGATAAAGCTCGACGACCATCGGCAAAA
The DNA here is from genome assembly GCA_900406275.1 of Anastatica hierochuntica. Taxonomy (NCBI): domain Eukaryota; kingdom Viridiplantae; phylum Streptophyta; class Magnoliopsida; order Brassicales; family Brassicaceae; genus Anastatica; species Anastatica hierochuntica. Next base: position 6,135 of record OVAN01010991.1, read on the forward strand.
CCAACCGCACATGGCGGAGTACTTTCGAGATTCCGAATGAGTGAAAGACATCCCGTCATGTGATGAGACGCCCCCGTATCTAGGATAATATCACCCAAAATTTCCTTACCAGACAGTTTCTCAGTACTTGTATTGAAACTTGCGGTTTTGTCTTGAAGTAGACGAGCCAATTGTTTCCATTGTTCTGGTGAATATTCCGGTATCGATGCGGGATTTGCACTTGTCGCATGGGCTGTAGTAAATTGCCCACGACCAGCACCAACATTCGATGGACCTCCACGTCCCCGACCACGAGAGCCTCGTCCCTGTCCACGCTGCTCTTCCCACCAATCAGGATACCCAACTAACTGCCATTAATTCTTCTTTTCATGACCAGACCTGCCACAATGAGTACACAACACAGATCGACCCTTCAAAGGCAATAATGAGTCAGTTCTGGCCTATGTATTTTGCGAGTCTGGCTTCGTGAAAGCCATGTCCTGCTGCCTTGAGACAAAGCCGACAGCTTCCTGTTGTTGTTCCCGAGATCGAGAAGCATTGAGACGTTGCTCTTCCCGAATGATTTTTGAGTACACTTCGCCAAGGCTTGGCAATGGTTCGGAAGCAATGATATTGGTACAAATACCTCCCAACCTCGCATCATCTAAACCAAGAAAAAATTGGTGTATCTTTTCTTCTTCTCTCTGTTTAACAAACTCTTTCGATGCACCACAGGTACACTGAATACTCGCCTGATATGTCTGCAGTTCTTCCCAAAGAGTAGACAAACGACCATAATACTCAAGCATTGTCTGACCATTCTGTCTACAGGAAGCTAATTGTGCTTTCACTTGATGAATGCAAATTGTATTAGCCACAGAAAATCTCTCTCTGAGCTCGGTCCAGAGATGGTCTGCATCGGTGACGTAAGTCAATGTCGACGTCACCTTAGGCTCTATCGATGTTCTTAACCAGCCCACAATCATGGAGTTGACCTTAAGCCAGTTAGCGACATCACGATATCCTTCAGGTGGTTTCAAGAGGGTTCCATTGATATACATCGTCTTTCTCTTGGCTTGGAGAGCGTTTAACATCTCCGACGCCCACTCATTATAGTTATCTCCGTTCAGTTGAACTGGACAAATCGATGCCCCTGGATTGTCTGAGGAATACAAAGTGTAAGGAGAGATTGATTGCAGCTCCACCGCCTTGGCCGAATCACCTCCGGTCATCTCTCTTAACAGTACCAGAAACTCTGTTTTTGGAGAACAAACAGAGTAGGCTCAACGATATTCACACAAATAACGATCTAAGCAAACGAATTAATTATTGAATTTTTTAGGTTTTCGCTCTGATAGCATGTAGAATTAGTTATCGCAAACAACTTAACTTTATTTCATCAAAGCCATTGAGTATAAATACCTGTACAGACTTCCTTAAACCTAACTTGCTCGACAAGTTTGAACTACTAAAGAGAAGGAAAGTCTATAACTTATCGAGCCCATATCAAACATATAAGGCTACATAGACATTTGATATATACATGGCCCAATAATTTGTTAACATTTAACATTATGTCGAACATAAAAAATAATCTAAACACAAAATTTTTTGAACAGACAGGAAACACAAATGCAACGATATCAACTAAACACGATAAAATATGAAGAATGGTTCTGAATATAAAAAAAAAATCAAGTTCAAAGCGATCATTAAGGTTCATATTTGTTTTGGTAACATTGCCATTTGTCCCTCTAGTGGCCAGACATCTTTTTTTAGACCCGCAGATCCATCTTGTCCGACGGATGGAGACACTACTTCAGATTTAAAGAGTTGATTTATTATCCTTGCAAATCACCACATAATTTGTCCCTGTGTTGTTTCCTTACTCGCATGATTGTGGAAATAACTTCCCGGAAGGTCATCAATCCTAGACCTACCTGAGCACAACTACTCCTAACCGTCTCTGGACCAAAAAAAGTGGTCATTTGTGATATAGGTAGTCAAATCAATTATTTTAAGTTTTTCTCACACACAACTCCCCATAAATTGGGGTATCACATATATCCCGACTTACAGAGTGTAACGTTGTCGTTGTTCACCTGGATCGTCACTCCCGATGATGTGAGCCCTCGTGGCTCCACCCTCATCTAGGTTCAGCCATGCTATCAAATTGTAACACCCTCATATGTCCATCCATGTGTCCCTGCGCTCTTTCTCTGACCTGCATACTCACTACTCTCGACGATCGTTAGCTACTTTGGGAGGCTTTAAAAATTAGATTTACCGTTCCTCCCAAACGCGAAGCGATCTTTCTCCGTTTTTTCTCCTCAATCATACGATTCCAGAAAATCACTTCCGGAAGATAATCCTACTAGACATACTCAAACACAAGCACACTTAACTATGTAGTTCTCTCGAAACAAGTGACTTAGAAAAGAAATGTAGGTTTGTGATAAGGTGATTAAATTAATTCTTTTCATCTCTCCTCATACACTGATAACACCATTATTTTACCACTTTTCCTTTGGATTCTAGTATGTTTTCTTGGTGTTTTTATGCAATTCTCGGCAATTAGAAGGACTTTTCCTGTATTTGTGGTAATCTATGTCATTTCATGTCCACCAATGTATTATGGAGCTAAATGGATCAAAACAAGTTTCTGGACAGTTTCTGAGCATCAGAAGTATCATCAAAGATGAAGGTCTTTCCCTCAATGGATTTCAATGATATTTTAGTTAGCTTTCATATCAATGTGTTTTCACATCATTTAGAGTTGTGGATCAAGAGATATCAATATTACTGAAGATTGGTCCAGCTGTCTCACGAATGAAGGGTGCAGAGAAAGGCTAAAACAAAAGGAAGGCAACTTGGGTCTCGAACCAGACATTCTCTAGACTCAAGTGGTTTTATTCCTAGGCTTTTAAAGCCCAAGGACTAAACTCAAGTCCCCAATTACAAGAAGCCCAACATTGGAGACCTTAAGGCCCAATTTTACTCATTTTGACCTAATAATGAAGTTGTACTATAAATAGTTGTTTTTAGCTTTTATTTTTAGGATAGTTGTTTAGGTTTTAGATCTAATGAATGCCTAAGCAGGCAAGGACGACAAGTCAAGTGGTTGTGCCCTTTGTTTGCCTCCGAGTTATCCATCTCATCTCAATGCATTCATCTTTCGTCCATCGTTCAATTTTATCTATCCTTCTCCCTTTGAATTCGTCTTTACATGTCTTTAATCTATTATTTTGCATGTTAGACTGTAGATAATATGGAGTCAATGAGTTTGCTTGAATTGAATTACTAAGTGATTAGGCTTTATTAACAATGTTATCATCTTTGCTTGCACTAGAATGTTATTTGTTTGCTAAGACAGTTTTCGAGTAGATATTAGGTTACTATGCATTCCAAAAGCTTGACATACTGAAACGAAATTGGATTGTTATAGGAAACGAAATTGGATCGATATAGAATCGTGAACAATCAACCTTAACCGTATTATGTGTATGGTGCTTTTACACGGACCGTGCGAAAATTGAGTCTCTTGGTAGTTAAATATATAGAATCTTGAACCTAGAAAGTTGTGAGGGTTTACATTAGTGGTTTTTTTCTAGACCGAAGCATTATGCCCCTAGTCGATCTTAATTCGCGCTTGCTTGCTTTAACTTTTGTTATTTGATGCATATCAATTCATCGATCTATCCTTTGTGAATTAGCATATAGATTAGATTCATTTACATTTATAAAACCCTAAAAACAAAATAAAAATCTCAAAACCTCTTGCATAATTTGTTCTTAGCTTACTCTAAAATCAATGGGTCTTAAGTGTGAATATCTAGTCGATGTGGATTCGATCCTCAAGTATTACTGCGATGTTGCAGCTAGGTTTTAATTGGGGTAAAACTTGATCCCACATCACACATCACTATCTCTCCATGAACTGGTATCACACTTTTATTGCCAACAACAAAGATCAAAATTGATAACCCCTTCACTTAGTGAGAGAAGATTATGCTCTTAAACTCAAAGCTACAATCAAAGCCAATAATTCATTAAAGTTTATAGTTAAAACAAGAATCCTGAAATACTCTTGGAATCCAAACATATTACATTAAGGCATGGAACAAAAACAAAAAAGAGTAAAATAGTCTTTTAGAAGGAGAAAAGGCCTAGGCATTAGAGAAGTGATCACAGGCTCTTGGCATCCATAAGTCTATTAAGAACATGCATCATTTAAGATAGAATCGTATCTAAAAAAACCAACATCATCGCAAAAGGTATCAAATTTACGAAAAAGAAATAGCTGGTTTTCCTATCGTATCTGATCTTTAAAAAACAACATAATTTTAAAAGACATTTTATCTACCAAAAACTTACATCATTTCACCTAGGATTGGGTCTACTAAGTTCACAAAGTACTAATACAAAATTATATTTGGGTGATTTCACGTCTCGAAGACCGAGCCAAACTCTAGATAGAGTGTTAAGTTACATGAGCTTCCGACTCAAAACCAATTGGCAATGAGTAGATTGGCTCATGTCCCTTATATATCGTTTATTATCCCTTCCAACTTCCTATGTGGGATCTTGATCCCTAATACGCCCCCTCGAGAGGATGGCTCTTTTGGCCAGAGATCCCAGTATGTTTGGGCTTGGATCGACGGCATTCTGGCCTGGTCGATGATTAGACCAACTATGGGTCGGATCGGGTTGAACTATATGGATCGGGCTCTGATACCATGTTAAGTTACATGAGCTTCCAACTCAAAACCAATTGACAATGAGTGGATTGGCTCATGTCCCTTATATACTATTTATTATCGCTTCCAACTTCCGATGTGGAATCTTGATCCCTCATATAGAGAAGAAAATGCCAACTATGTAAATCTTACTCAACTAACAATTGAAAGGAAGCACTGCAAGTCATATTTCTTCACGTACGAAGAATTCGTTCTCTCCGAGCTCTTTCTCCCTCAACGGAGGTGATGGGCCTTCAAAACTCATCACACGATATACATTTCTAACGTCTACTTCAAATATGACTCCACTGGAATAAATGATTGAGGTGGTGGCATTATTTAAAATTTGATGCAGGGTCAAAATTTTATCCTAGTTAAAGCCTAGTTGCAAGTGCAAATCATCTGCATGAACACTTTGAGATTGAATCCATGGGGAACCATTTATTTTAGATTTATCTAAGAAGAAATAATAAAAGTGTTGATTTTTTTTTATAATGCATATGAAATTGTACAAGGCTTCAATCAATGAAAGACATACATTAGACAAGCGAAAATTCGTAGAGGCTAGAAACTAGCAAGCATGATTCAAATTATGGGGTTTTTAGCTTAGATCTAGAGCACAACCCATTTTTAAATCATCATCACTTTCGAGGCTCAGGATTCTATACTCTAACAACTAACAGACTCAGCTTTTGTTGGTCATCAAAAAAATAAAAAATATGCATCACCTATTGCATATGAGTAATTATTAACAATTCTATATCTATCAAGTTTCGTACCTATATAAAATCGTTCACCAAATACTAGATCCAACAGTAGGACATGTTTTTGGAATGCATATTAACCTAGTGATAGCGTGTCAAGTTTCACCTAAAAAGATATTGCTGCTGCAAGTACACAGCGTAGATGCAGTACTTCAGGTTATCGATCCCACGAGGACTAAGATCTTACACTACGAATTTCAGAATTAGTTTAAGCTAAAACAAAAAATAAAAGATTTGTTTGGTGAGTTTAAAAGTAAATCAATGGGAAAAAGCGTTAGGCGCATGGGACATTCGCAGAGAATCATGCATCATAGAGAAAACCGATTTGTTTAGGGATTAGAATTAAGAAACTTCTAGAACTCAAAAACACTAATTTAGATTCTCTCCACTTTCCAGGTTTGGAATTCTATACTAATTATCAAAGAACTTAGACTTTCGAATGGTATTAAAATAATTAGCATGCATTAAATAGATACAAGTTTCGGTAAGTTCACTGAACCAAAAGCGATCTACTTTCGAAGCCTCCTCGAACTTAGCTTTTCAAATATTTGGTTCATGTGATTTGACAAGCTTTTGGAATGAAAATCTACCTATGGATAGACTACTAGAAGCGCAGATAGAGTAATCATTCATAAAGATCAACCGAGACAAAGACTATATGAATCCCTAATCAAATAATAGCATCTCATGAATACATGATCTCTTTGAGAAGCCTACAAACCTAACTAATGAACTACACAGACATGGAGCACGAGAAAAAGCAAGCAATCAATGAGAAAAGCATTATTAAATAAATAAAGAGTAAAGAAATCTTCTTTATGAAAAAGTATGGAATGAATCTTTATCAAGAACGCTTCGAAACTTGAAGAACAAAAGAAAAGATCTCTCAAAGCTTTTGATGGCTTGCAACTCTCTGTAAAATGTGTGGCTCTCTGTTTTGAAAGGCTTTATTTATAAGAATAGGGTTTCCTAGGGCGTCCTCGGTTATGTCGGTTGTTGCGGAATCAAATTCGGTTATGCGAACCGATAGTTATGACCTGAAATCTGTCTTTGACCACGAAATGTCTCTCTGACCGGAGAGTGCCAAAATGAGCACTCGGCTGGTGGTGGCAACTCCATCACCCGGTCACAGCTTCAAATGTTGTTCCACTTGCTTCCTTTCCAAGACAGATTGATGTATCTTCGCTTAAACGACTATAACTCCTTGGTCACAGCTCCAAATGACTTCAAACCACTTGCATATGAAATATAACTCAAACTTCCAACTTATGACTGAATCCCAGCTCAATCCAAAGAAGGGAAGACTTTCATTCATGATGATCTTTATGATGTTGAGAATTTATCCTGATTCGTAAAATGCAAAACTCAAGTGTTTGAGTCGTTATCTTAATGATCCTTCAATGAAACTTTCTTGGTAATATAAATGAGGTCCAATTAGCATGTTTCTCCATCGTTTTTGATTATTTAACATGATTAGTCCCTAAAATCACAAATAAAAGAAAACTAACTCTAGAGGTCGAGAAAGCATTAAAAACCTGCAAGTATATACGTAAAAATACAACTAAGAACAATACAATAATAGTGTTATCAACTCCCCCGGACTTAGCTTCTTGCTTGCCCTCAAGAAAAGAAAAACCAAGAACGAAAAAGAAGATTGAAAACGCGGAAACAAACCTTTGTTGTTTGAAACATTGCCTCCGGATCTTCTCGGTCATCTCCATACTATAGCATCAACATACAAAGATCAGCTTCCACATACTCCCCTTTCGCTTAGCAACCATCCCAACTCGATCCAAAATCACAAAAGAAAACGGCATCTCCACTGGTTATTATTAATTCTAAGGTGCGGTCTCATCAAGGGAATATCGATCTAAGAACAATTGACTCTTTACTCAATCAAGTTTCCTGCCACCTAATCACCTTTGCAAAGTCCTATCTCGTTCTATTCTTATGATTTAAGGGTTGATTTTCCCTACTTTTCCAAGGGTATTATTTTATTTTTTCTATCAAACCCCTTTGATAATCGATTTTTCGCTACTTTTCTAGGGTATCATTTTATTTTTCTATCTATCTCTTTTTCTCTATTCTTTTTTTTCTAAATTAAGCACAAGTAGAATAAGTCTCCATGAGTCTATAGGGTTCACAGTTTGTAAGATATATGTCCCTTAGCTCATTTCATCGAACCTTAAATCCATTTTATATGAAAGAAATAATATAAGGAATATTACTCACTAGAAATTAGTGTCAGGCCTGTAAGAGGAGTCTATCCAGAGTATACCAGTCCCCAAGATGAGAAACTAAATTCGTTTTACGGCTGGAACCAGCTTTAAAATTCTGAGTCCTAACGGGACATGGTCGTCCTGGTAGATCGATCCACTTATAGGTTTCCGTTTAGTAAAATCTGCAGTTAATAACTACTGTAGGAATAACACGAAAGTTAGCACAAAACAAAAATTTCCAGCAACATAAAATCATATAATCAAACATGTTTTGACTCAATAAAACATAAAAAATGACACAATAAAAAGAAAAAGTACATAAGAAAAAAGAAAAAGTCATTAGTAACGGATAAATCTCCCAGACTTACCTTGCATCATCTCGGTGCAAATGCAATCAATTGTAGGGAATAACAGATTCAATACAAAAATAAGAATAAAAATTAAAATGCAAAGAAAATAACACATGATAAAGACTTAAAGTCTGTAAAATGTGAATAATCTGAGGTGTGGCTGCTCACAATTGCATCTGGATCTTGTATGGGAGTGTATCATGCGTGGCTAAAGAGTCACTATTTGTATGTCTGATGTCTCAGTTGCATCCTGTCCAAAGTCTGAAAGTAGACAGAAACTCTCTAAGTCTTCATCGTCAGCTGGCTCAGCTCTCGCTCTGCGAGTATTCCTGAAGACTCCTAGTACTGCGTGTCTCAGAACACGCACGACTCTGCTCATCATCCTCTCTAGTCGAACTCTCATACTCCTCTCACTAGCTAGAGCAGCTTGAAGATCCTCTAAAGACTCTTTCTATGGTACAGAGTGTGAAGCAACCATGCTCTTAGGGAGTGAGCCTCCTACTCGTGCAGCAGCCTTGGCGATAAATTCCTTGGCTCTATGATAGTCCTTTCTGCAAAGGATGGAACACTCTGGAGATGTCCTAAAAATCTGAAAAGGAAAAGGGTCGAAAAGAGTATGACCTTCGTGCAGAGATGGAAGTGACGAGTAAGGAAGGATGTAGCAACCTAGCTCTGTGTCGTGAAGACGTATGAACTGGTAGGTGAAGGTCTCAATACCCTGAATCCATCCTAAAAGATTGATGCCTCAGGTTTTCACCCAAGAAATCACTGCAAGCGTACACTTAAGTACGTTGTAGTGGTCCGGGTATCGAAATCCACAAGGACCAATGTGTACAAAGAACTATCGAATCAAATACGGGCTAAAGCGGAAAAGAAGATTTGGAAAGAGGACTCTAAATTCGAAAGCAAGAAAGGAAGCAAGTAAACACGAGTTGTAAAACGAT
>OVAN01010992.1:163-15126 GCA_900406275.1 Anastatica hierochuntica
CTAATATGCTTATTTACAACCTAATTGTGAATGAAAACTTAGCTAAAACACACTAAAATATGCATGAAATTGTATGTACATCAAATATTAAAAAAATGAAACAAATAATTTAATAAAACTAATTAATTACTAACCTCTGCAAAAATCATGTTCTTCTCGAATTGCGAAAGACCGCAAGATTGGACTGAGCTATCAGGGTTCTCCATGGAAAGTTTGATGTCGGCCTCATCGATCCGTTGGTGGACCTCGACGCAGAGACGCTCGGACTTCGCGTCGATGAATGTCCCGTCGTACCTCTTCTTCGTCTCTTCTAGCACAGCTAGAAGATCGGGAACATCGTAGTCTGCGCCCTTAGCCTTATTTACAAATAAAAAATTTAATTGTTGTTTTATTAAACAAATAAAAGAACTTTAATCATTTATTTATTGATTTAAAATATTTGAAAATTTTACTTACAATTTTTCGGGCCTTAGCCCTGAAAGAATCACAGCCGACGGTGTCTGTAGCTTTAGCCCTCTGTGTCTTGGGATTCTTCCGAGCCGAGATACACTGCTTCGGTCCCTTCCTATCAGTGTACGACTAGCAAGGCCCACACATCCCCGTCCATCCACTCCGGCTTGGAGTTCTCCGGATTGGCCCTCCACTTCTTCTTCCATCGCCCGGCCTGGTCCGAGAGGCGGTCTCAAACACATCCCGGACACGCTCGTCGTACATCTGCTCCCAGTTGTACGTTTGCTGGGGAAACAAAATTTAATTTTAAATTTATAGTAACTAAAAGTTTTATTTGAGAAAAAAATTTATAATAATTTACAACAAATTCCTCGAACCAGCCATCGATGATTGCTCGAGGAGTCATCGAGAAGCTCGTGTACGGGCCCGAATAGTGGTACATGAAGATCTTCGTGATCTTCTACGCAACTTTCTCGTCTTCGTCGAACCACAGTGTCCCCGTCGGTCGCTCGGGGTGAAGGAGTGGCAAAGATGCCCGAGTGGGACTACGCAGAAGATCTTGCAAGTTCATCCTCGGCGGGCGTGGCGTCAGGGCCGTTGCAGACGGAGCAGCAGGGGGTGCTTCGTGCTGCTCCGATAATGTCTATAATGCCTCCGGAACTGGAAACGCAAAGTGTAGACCTACCGGACTACTGTAGATAGGCCTCGTATGATCTGAGGGGTCCTTCTACAAAATTACATAAATTTCAAAATTCAATTTAATATTTATTGAAATTAATTATTATAATTTTTAGTTTAATATTAATTTATAATATTTAATAATAACATTTTAAGTTTAATAATATTAATTAAAAATATTTATTATTTCATTTTGTGAATTTTCTATTAATGTATAAGAATTATTACTAAATTTATGAGTTTAATATTAATTATACTAATTTATTATTTAACTCATCATTACAATAATATTTTAATATTTTGAGTTTGATATTAATTATAATTAATTAAATTTAAATTTCATAACCTACTTACTTTTTTAAATCAATTATTAAAATATTTCTAAACCACCTAATCATTTTCTATTTTCAAGATCTAAAGATAATAAAATCTAACATGCATACTACTATTAAACTTAATAGAAAAACTTACATTGTTTAAAGCCCAAAGAATTGGATATGGAGAGAGTGTGTTTTAGGGTGAGTTTTGTATTTTAGAGAGAGTTTTCGAGAGATTTAAGAGACATAGTGGATTGTGAATGAATGAGAAGGAAGAGGAGTTGCCTCATATATAAAGGATTTTTCTTCCTCACAATTTCGTCGCAAATTTTAGGGTTCCCGCTTTTTTTTTTTTTGGCGCCCAAAATTGCAGAATTTGAGAAATTTTCGAGGAACCGCTCCAAATTTATGACAAACCGTCCAATATTGCGAAGAAATTGCGAGGATTCCTCGCAGATTTCTCGCAAATTCCTCGCAAAATTTCCAAGCAAAATTTCCAAGGATATTGCGAGGATTCCTAGCAAAATTTTAAAAAAAAATTAAATCATTTACAACTGTTTTAGTGCTTACGGTTTCATAGTTTTAGGATGTCTGATTGTGTCAATTATTGTTGCCCAAATCATTGAAAATCTTTAATTTAAATAATAAATAATTTCATCACATGTTTAAAGAAATTAACTTGGTTTGTATACACTATAAGGTAAAGTCTCATTTTCGTATAACCTCACCGACACATAATTTTTATTTAATGCATTTCTGCTTGTTATGTTACTTGTGACAGGAAATTTTAGCTAAAACTGTGATTCTAATTAGTTTTTATGATTTAGGATTTAGGGTTTAGGGTAAAGATTTGCAAGGAAATTGTGAGGATTGCGAGGATTCCTCGCATTTTCCTCGCAAATATATGTTAAATATTAAATTTAATATCCTTCTTATAGAGTTCAAGTTACTTATATAAGCCTTATGAAAACTTGGTTTTTCAAATTCTTGTTCATATAAGTCATTTTCATCTTCAAAGACAATGCATTTATTCACATTAACGAACATGCATTTAACTTTTCATAAACATGTCGAATTTTCATTTATTAATTATACAAACATAATATATAACATCAATCATCATCAGAGTCAAAATGATCAAATACATAAAAGGAGTCTTTTTCATCGTCTGATTCTTCTTCTTCTTCGTCATCATTATCCTCCTCTGATTCACGCATAGTATCTTCGTTGTCGCTTGAATGTACATACTCAAAATCATGCGATGTTGGGTCAACATGTATGACATCCTCGGTGGATTCGATCGGAATAGTCGTGTCTTCTCCCGTCTTATCCTCTTGTAGCACAATGTCATCTTCAGCTCCAATTATACGACCCTTTGGACTCACATGGATCACAGTAAGCCATTGCTCCCGTCGTTCTCTTAATCGTGGATATAAGACGAATGTCACTTGCTCTGCTTGCGAAGCAAGAACAAACGGTTCGAATTTTTCATATCGTCGGTTTGCATTTACGTCTTTAACTCCCAAATTTTCCATTCGAACTCCTCGGCCGACATTTGGGTCATACCAGTCGCTCCTGAACAACACACATCGCAAGTTCACCACTTCGGGGTAACTGACTTGTAAAATATGATTAATCACGTCGTAGAAGTCTGATTCCCCCCGTACAAAAATGCCGTAATTTGCAGATGACCTACGGGAATCGTGTTGATAGGTTTAAAATGTATATCCGCGGGTGAAGTACATCAGTGCAGTGACTATCTATGTTATTGGACCTTGAACGAGTTCGTGGAACCAAAGAGGGAAAGGAACATCGATATATCCATTGTTGACCTAAAATGGGAGTGACATGTACGAACATTGAACGTGTTTACAAATCAATTTCATAAAAATTGAAACGTTGTATACACTTAAATAGAATTGTAGCCACTTTTCGAAATCTCTATCTTTGTATTTATCGTACTTCGTATCCGGTAAATTGGGATAAGAGTCCCTAATTTTTGAATCAAATAAAGCTGTAATAATTAATTTGGTTTTAGTATATTGAATTAACAGAATATTTTTTTATTATCAAATGTAAATAATGACATGTGTACCTCTCTAACGGTTGCACGAACTCATAGTTTTGTAAAATATAAGTATGTGCACTGTGAGTATATGCAAAATCTTCCCATCAATCCTCTTTCAACTTCCCCGCAAGTCGTCCAATTTGACAGAAGATTTCAAGCGCATCCGTAACATTGTACGTAGGCGCCACGCTGCCATTGTCGTATCGTCGAGGTCTGTTTTTTTGTTTGAACTATTAGTGGGAAGTAATACTGAGTAAAGTGAGAAGTTTCCTCAGTTAAGCTTCCAGCGATGATCGAACCCTCGACTCGAGCTAGGTTTTTCGCTTTTCCTTTCAATTATTTCATATATCACTCAAAGGGGTACATCCATCTGAAATGTACCGGACCGGCTAGAGACACTTTGTGTGGTAGGTGAATTGGGAGATGCTCCATAATATCGAAGAATGAAGGGGGAAATATCTTTTGTATGTTGCAAAGAATAACCAGAATATTACTCTCCATCTTCACAATCCCATCCTCAGTTAATGTCCGTGCACATAAATCGCGAAAAATAATCCAATTTCTGTATATGAAACAATATTTAGAGTAGTTGATTAACATAAATTGTCATGCATATACATTAATTGAATGAAGAATGAAGATACATTTATTACCTGATATTGCTTAGTGCACATGTTGCGCAAGTAACTCGCGTATAGCAAAAGGTAGGAGCCGCTGCATAAATACATGGCAATCGTGACTTTTCATGCCCGAAAATTTTGTCCATGCTCAACGCACCTTGAAAAATTAGAGACATACCCATCTGGAAACTTTATGGATGATTTTGCCCAATCAAACAGTGCTCTCTTCGCTTCTGCTATTAATCGGAAGGCAGGAGCTGGTAATTTTTCATCTCTTGTAGTATGCAACTCGCTCCTTCCACAAATGTCAACCAAATCACATCTAGACTTGACATTTTCTTTCGTCTTAACTTACACATTGAGAAGCGTATGCATGATATTGTCGAAAAAGTTTTTCTCAATGTGCATCACATCAAGATTGTGCCGAACCAGTTGATCTTTCCAGTATGCGAGCTCCCAGAAGATACTCTTTTTATGCCAATTGTGACTTTCCGGATATCCATCAGGTATGTTCGGTCTGATGTGCCAATTTTTAGCTTAATGTTTTCTTGAGCACCGTAATACTCAATTTGCTCCAATACAGCATCACCAGTCATAAACACCGGGGGAGGAAGCTTCGCAACTTTGTTCTTCCTGAACAATTTCCTATTCCTCCTATAAGGATGGGATATCGGTAGAAATCAACGATGACAATCAAACCAGCAAGGTTTATGTCCATGCTTAAGTTGAAATGCTTCAGATTGATGTGCACAATAAAGACATGATAACCTTCCATGGGTTGTCCACCTAGATAGAATTTCGTATGCGGGAAGGTCGCTGATTGTCCACATAAGTGTCGCACGCATCTTAAAGTTCCTCTGTTTTGAGTGGTCAAATGTACGAACACATGCATTCCACAAGTGTTGTAACTCATGGATCAGAGGTTGGAGAAAAACGTCTAAAAATTTTTTAGGGTTCTTTGGACCGGGCACTAAAATGGTCAAGAAAGAAACTCCCTCTGCATGCACATCTCGGGTGGGAGATTGTACGGCGTCAAGATGACAGGCCACAAGGAGTTGTTTCTTCCGGACATTTCGAATGGACTGAACCCATCTGTAAACAAACCAAGATACACATTTCTGCACTCGTTAGCGAAATCAGCGTATACCGTCTGAAAGTGTTTCCATGCTTTCGCATCTGACGGATATGTAATCTCTCCCTCCCCAGATATATGTTGTGCATGCCATCTCATGGCACCTGCTGTCTTTTATGAAAGATATAGATGTTTGAGCCTGTCTGTGATGGGTAAGTACCACATCCGCTGAAATGGAATGTGTGTACGTCCAGTTGCAGGTTGATATCTCGGTTTCCAACAAAAGCGACACTCCTGCAACTTTTCATCATCTTTCCAATATATCATGCAGTTGTCAATGCATACATCAATCATTTGGGATTGTAACCCAAGACTGGAAACCAATTTCTTAATTGCATAATAAGACTCAGCCGAATTATTATCTGCAGGCAAATGCTCTTTAATTAAATTAGTCCTCGCAAATATCCTCGCAAATATTGTTACTCATCTGGAAAACGTGTTCACCTAACCAAGAGTTATCCTCGCAATTCCCTCGCAAATTTGCGAGAGATTTACAACTAACTTACGACCACTCGTTGTTTTCATGCAAAATCGTTGCAGATTTGCGACGAAAATGCGAGACATTATTTTCGTTGCATATTGGCTCGCTTGGCTTGCTTGGCTTTCTCCGTTTCCTATTCATGATATGTTGTATGCTCTGTTTCGGGAAAATATTTGCGACTGATTTGCGAGGAAACTGTTTTTTTAAAGCATCTTCCTCGCAAAATGGGTCGCAAATTTGCGACTCTGATTTGCGACGAACTTCCGAGACATTTTTTCTTGCATATTTGCGAATAATTTGCGAGGAACCTATTTTTCCAAGTAGATTCCTCGCAAATTCGTCACAAATTTGCGAGGAAATAGTTCTTCGCAAATCTGTTGTTTTCTCGTAGTGCTCCTAGCGCCAAATGATGGATCTCAGGATCTACTTCAGAATTTTAGGGTTGTTTTACAAAGATTGCGTAACATGTAGAAGAAGAAAGAGCTATTTTTATTAAGTTTCGAGAATGGATTATGAAGAAATGTTAAAGAAAGTGTCAAAGATCCCAGATATATCACTACAGAAGAGTGGTTGGCTTAGGGTTTAGAAGATGATAAGCAGACTCTACAAGACCTCCCCCGTTCCCCCTCTCTTTTCTTCTTCCTTTTATAGGCTTCACTGTGAGGGTCGAAATCCCGCAGGCCCATTACGGTTAAGGAAGATGGACCTATGTCAAAGCAGAAAGACCAATTACAAAGCCGACCCATTACGAAACCTAAAGAGAAGGATTCGCTTAGTCAAAGAGGAGATGGAAGTTGCGAGATCCGAGGGAGGATATATCGTCAAGGTGGTTTCGAGGATCAAGGAAGATCAGATTATAAATGGGAGCCTTCAATAGCAAGAGAGGGTGTTGGATTTTTTTGACAAAATGAGAGAGAGAGAGAGAGAACATTACTTTTAGCTTTCGATTATTCATTCTTCATTATTACTTGTAAACATTTTTGATACAAACATCAATAGAATCAGACTGCTACCATTTTAATCTATCATCTTAGTTGTAACGGGATTCGATCTCACTTTGTCCCACTTCTAAACCTCTTCGAGATTATCCTAAGATAATTGTGAGACCTAACCCTCACAATTTGGCGCCGTCTGTGGGGACGAGTAATCAAATCCCTGACTCCGATAGGTAAATATATGAATCCTACCAACGGTGGCTCGAATCAACCCAAATCCTTGCCACTGGCACCGAGCAATAGCTCACCAACCCATGGAGGTTCTGGACTTCCAGAACTTCGCCGTTCCACTCCTCCAAACGAGCTTTCCGCCACCACGGAAGGTCGATCCGAACATGCTGGCTCTCAGCTAGCTCTCAGAAGGCTACCTGACGACCCTGCTCCCAGATCACAAACGCTCGGAGGCCCCGACCCGAATCTCGTCGGATCGCAGCTTTCGGCTTCAGCTACGAGTCAGGTTTCAGATCAGCTGTCCGAGATCCAACAGATGATGCTACAGCTGGTGAGTCGAACCCAGGAAAACGAATGGTTGGTTCACCAGCTGGCATCCCGACAGCAACAGGTTGAGCAGGAGACGAGGTCGCTGGTACACTCGTCTCAGCCTTTGAATAGGAGAGGATCAGGGGTGACCTTCCGAGATCTCGTCACTGATCCATCTTTCCCTCGAGGACGTCTTGAGTTCTCTCCCGTTCACACGATACCTGAAAGGGAGGAGCCTCCTCTCTCGACACCTCTCGCCGGAACCATTCCAACACCTAACCCATAAGCCACTGTGGCAATGGGAAGTAACTTAGCCAGTACAAGCTCGGGACCTGGTCATATCTCACAGCAGGTATCGGAACAGAGACACGATCTACCTTCCCCGCCTCCGATACCTAAACCTACCGATCACGATCCGATCCCAGCTAGTGGACGGACCTCCTCCTATGCAGCCTTCGAATATAATCGACCTGCTCCCTCGGAGGCTTGACAGAGAACGGGAGCTACAGGCATAGTCCTTCCAGGCCCCCTGGTTGATCACGTTAGGCAAAACAGCCCCAGGGGCCAAGAAAGGCCCGGATCCCCAAGAATCTAGGGCCCAAACCCATAGTGGGTTCAGCGGCAGCCCCCTGAGTGGGCATCTATCGACGTTTCAGACACCCTTCATCTAGATAGCCCTGATGCTTTCCGAAGGTACATGGAAAGAACGCATGCGGCTCTTCAAAAGCTAAATGCACAGGTTCATAAGGCCACAAGCTCGACACCTGAAATTGAGAGCATAATAGAGGAAACTCGAGGGATCCCGTTTACGAACAAGATAGCTAACTCTTACATAAGAGATACAAGGAAAATCCGAATCCCTGAGTTTGACGGGACCTTGGACCATAAGGCTCATCTAAGAGCCTTCAGGTTAGCCATCGTTAAGGCTCATTTCACGCGCGAAGAGTGCGAGGCTGGTTATTGCCGAACCTTCGCTGAGAACCTAACAGGCACAGCCCTCGAATGGTTCTCAGGTCTCGAGCCAAACTCGATAGATAGCTTCGATCAGCTAACCAGTGTTTTCGTAAAGCAGTACTCGACTCACATTCGGAAACAGGCTTCTGAAGCAGACCTGTAGAAAATCCGACAAGGAGTTGAGGACACACTCCGTGTTTACATAGAAAAGTTTAGGGCGGTCATAACTAAGCTTTCGAATCCTAATGATCAGGTCGCTATCGAAGCACTCCAAAGAGGGCTTTGGTACCGTTCGGAGTTCTGGTTGGAGCTTACTATCAACCCTCTGCCCACGATAGACGATGCTCTCCATAGAGCATCTCGGTTTATTACTCTCGAAGAAGAAACTGTTGTGATGGATAAAATCCATAAGAAGCCTCATACTTAATCAAAGCCTGACCCTCAAGAAGCGAGGGGCCAGGCTAAGAAAGGTAACTTCCGTAGCAACCAGACCCAAGCAGAACACTCCTATGCAATTGATGACTCTCAGGAAGAAAAACTTGTCGCGACAACGGGCAAAGCCCCCTGGACTAAGTCGTTCGATGAAAGCAAATATTATACCTACCACGAGAGGAAGGGTCACTCAACAGAGGAATGCTGGGACTTCCAGCGTCAGCTGGCAGCTAAGTTTGCTGCCGGTGAAATAAAGGATGTGGATCTTAGGAAACCACCGCCCTTCCGGAAGAGAACCCAGCGGGAGGCTTCTCCGAAGCGGAGTACATCTCCAGAAAAGGAAACTGATTCGCCGCCTCCAGCTCCAAAGAAAAGGATCGACATGATCCTCGGAAAATTTCCAGAAGGAAAGAGCCTCCGAATGGAGGCTCCGAAACCTCTGCCGGAAGGTACGGTGGCTGCTTTATTCGAAAGAACATCGAGCCAGCAGCTCTCTGACCCCAGAATAGACTATATCCTCGGAGGATCAGATATCTGCCGAGAGTCCGTAAATTCAATCAAGGGCCATCTGCGGAAGCCTGAATCCAGTGCCCGACCGAGACCATCCAGTCAGGAGTCCAATACTAAAATCTCCTTCTGGGAAAGCGAAACCTTGGAACTCGACCAGCCTCACGACGACGCGTTAGTCATAACTCTTAATGTGGCTGGGTACGAGGTACCAAAACTAATGGTTGACACCGGAAGCTCTGTAGACCTTATATTCTACAACGCTTTGAAAGGCATGGAGATCGACGAATACGAGATCTCTGGCCAGAAGTCTAACCTCGTAGGTTTCTCCGGGGAAACAATCACTTCCCTGGGAACCATCAAACTCCCAGTGATAGCCGGAGGAGTTATGAAAATGGTTAACTTTGTGGTAATCGATAAACCGGCCCCATTTCACGCGATACTCGGGAGACCATGGATTCATAAGATGCGAGCCGTAGCTTCGACGTATCACCAATGTGTGAAATTCCCAACCCCGACAGAGGTGACCACAGTACAAGGTAGCCAGAAAATATCGAGAATCTGCTACCTGGGAAGGTTCCAAATCATAAAGAAATCCTCTCAATAACAATTACAGATCCGGGAACAGCAGGCGATGCAGCAAAACATTTGGGGCCCTCCACGGAACCTTACCGAACAAATTTGCATCGATCTTGCTCACCCTGAAAAATGTGTTCGCATCAGGTCGGAGCTACATGCCCACATCAAAGACAAGCTCATATGATTCCTCGCAGAGAACGTCAGAACCTTCGCCTGGAATATTAATGACATGAAGGGCATCAACCCGCAAGTAACAACACATAAGCTGAATGTGTTCCCGACGTTTAAGCCCGTTAAGCAAAAAAGGCGTAAGCTTGGCCTCGAAAAGGCTCAAGCAGTGAACAATGACGTCGATCGACTAATGAAAGCTGACGCTATTAAAGAAGTCCACTATCCTGACTGGCTAGCCAACCCGATGGTTGTCAAAAAGAAAAACGGGAAGTGGAGGACCTGTGTAGATTTCACAGATTTAAACAAAGCATGTCCGAAAGACAGCTTCCTGTTACCCCACATCGACCGACTAGTCGAGGCTACCGCGGGCCATCAGTTGTTGTCCTTCATGGACGCTTTCTCGGGTTACAATCAAATAATGATGGACCCGGATGACCAAGAGAAATCTGCTTTTATAACAGAACGCGGGATCTACTGTTATAAAGTTATGCCATTTGGACTAAAAAATGCTGGAGCCACTTACCAAAGGCTCGTGAACAAAATGTTCGCCGGACAGCTCGGAAAAACGATGGAAGTCTATATAGATGACATGCTCGTCAAGTCCGCCAACGGAGATGACCATGTCAATCATCTCAAAGAATGCTTCGATACTCTCAACAAATATGACATGAAATTAAATCCTGCCAGGTGCACCTTCGGGGTACCTTTCGGGTAATTTCTCGGGTACCTCGTCACGGAGCGAGGAATCGAAGCTAACCCAAACCAAATAGCTACCTTCCTAGAAATGTTTTCACCAAGAACGACCATGGAGGTACAAAGGCTAACAGGGTGGATCGCAGCTTTGAATCGATTCATCTCCCGATCAACTGACAAGTGTCTTCCGTTCGATAAACTCCTACGAAACAACAAAAAGTTCCTGTGGGACGAAGAATGTGAAGAAGCCTTCAGACAACTCAAAGCCTACCTTTCCCAGCCTCCGATCCTTTCCAAACCCGTTGAAGGGGAACCTTTGTACCTTTATATCACCGTTTCCCCAGCGGCAGTGAGCGGAGTGCTGGTAAGGGAGGAGCAGAACGAACAGAAACCTGTTTATTATACAAGCAAAAGTCTTATAGACGCCGAAACACGATATTCAGCTATGGAAAAACTGGCCCTGGCGGTCGTCACGACAACTAGGAAACTCCGGCCGTATTTCCATTCACACTCGATCATCGTAATGACATCTCAGCCTTTGCGCTCAATACTGCATAGCCCTAGCCAGTCCGGACGCCTCACTAAATGGGCCATTGAGTACGACATCGAGTACCGACCGAGAACGGCGGCTAAAGCCCAGGTTCTAGCTGGCTTTGTCATTGAGCTAGCCACCAAGTACATGGACGCAGACTCCATAGCCCCAAAAAGGACACTCCACGTTGACGGAGCCTCCTCAAAACAAGGGTCCGGGATTGGCCTAAGCTTAGCCTCTTCAACGGGAGAAATCATAGAACAATCTTACAGACTAGGCTTCAACGCCTCCAATAATGAGGCTGAATATGAACCATTGATTGCGGGTCTAAAGCTCGCAATAGGACTCGGGATCCGAGAGCTGAATGCTTACAGCGACTCTCAGTTAGTAGCCAGCCAATTTCACAGAGAATACAAAACGCGGGACGAGCGAATGGGGGCATACCTCGAGGTTGTTCAAAATCTCACTGAACAGTTTGACAAATTCGAACTTACGAGGATCCCACGCGGAGAAAAGTCCTCCACTGACGCCTTAGCCGCATTAGCATCCACCTCTGACCCCCTCGTCAAAAGAATAATACCCGTGGATGGTATAGAAAAGCCCAGCATTGACATAGCAACAAAAGACGCAATCAAATCTAGCCTAGAAGAACACCAAGAAGAGGCTCGACTTCTAGGAATAGCTACCGTAGCTATCCAACACGAGTCTCTCACTCAAGTCTTCACCACCTTTTGGTTCCCAAAAACCAAAACTCGTAACATCAAAAAGTGAGCTTCCGGGGGCACAGAGCAGGTTCGCAGGCGAAACATTTGCGCTGCCACCAACCCTAAAAGCGAAACCCCATCCGAAAACAACCCACATAGAGTCTCTGGGGGCACGGCTCAGAGCTCCAAACTAAATGACAATACAGAAGGCACTCCTGAGAACAGAGCCTCCGAGGAGCTCGATTCTCAGAATACCTCCAGGGGCACGATCCCGACTCAAGAAGAGTTAGGGAGTGATCCGGAACCCGAACCTGCACAAGCTACTGCTCTGTCCTTCCACAACAAAGTACTCGGAAGAACGGACTAGCGAATTCCAATTATGCAATACATTCGGGAGGGTATAGCCCCCTCCCCCCCAATAAGTGGGAAGCCCGAAAACTCGAGGCACTAAGCGCAAGGTATTGCATAATTGAATCCAATCTCTACAAGCGAAGCATCTCAAGACCATACCTCATATGTGTCCACGGCCTTGACGCCCTCAAACTCATGGCAGAGGTGCACGAAAGCTCGTGTCGGAACCACTCGGGGGGTCGAGCACTAGCCATTCGAATCAAGAGACAAGGCTATTTCTGGCCAACTATAATCGCATATTACTCTGCCCAATGTGACAAGTGTCACAGGCACGCCTCGATCATCCATCAGCCGACCGAAAAGCTATCTTCAATATCGTGACCATATCCCTTTATGAGATGGTCCATGGATGTCATCGGTCCATTCGTACCTTCGGGCGGACAGCAGAAGTTACGCTTCGTATTAGTTTTAACTGACTACTTTATGAAATGGATGAGGCAGAGGCCCTCCAGCAAGTCACGAGGATCAAAGTAGAAGCCTTCGTATGGCGAGATGTCGTATGTCGCCATGGAGTTCCGTACGAAATTGTCACCGATAATGGAACCCAGTTCACATCAGACGATTTCAGAGCGTTCTGCGACACCTGGAACATACGTCTTACTTCCTCCACTCTGAGGTACCTCCAAGGGAATGGTCACGCGGAGGCTGCCAATAAGTCAGTATTAGCCAACCTCAAAAAACGCCTAGGTACCTCAAAAAATACCTGGGCCGATAGACTCCTAGAGGTTTTATGGGCATGTCGAACCACCCCGCAAAGGGCAACTGAAGACTCTCCTTTCTCTTTAGCCTACGGGATGGAAGTTGTAGTTCCCGCCGAAGTCTCCATTGGGAGCCTCCGACGGAGCCTATGTACCTCGAACCCAGCGACCAACGACCAATTGCTCCTAGACAACCTCGACTTGATCGAGGAACGACGAGATCAAGCCATTGCTCGCATCCAGAACTACCAGCAGGCAATGGTACGACATTACAACTCCAAGATCAAGCCACGAAGATTCGTGGTTTGTGATCTTATACTTTGGAAAGTATTCGAAAATCCAAAGAGCGAGGCGCCGGAAAACTCGGACTAACTGGGAAAGTCCATACCGGATCACCCACGTTGTAAGACCCGACGTCTATAAGCTCGTAAAGGTTCGAACCGGGGTACCAGAGATACGATCATGGAATGCCATGAATCTCAAAAAATATTACCATTAGGTACTAGAAAGAATCGAACTACGTTAGGCTTGATCCCCTGACGGGGTACGTAGGCAGCTCTTCCGATGAGCGCAGCCCCACTCCATCAAAAAACCGTTACCTTAGTGAGTCAGATGCCTCACAATCGGGCAACTGACTCCTGAACCACAACGCATCCGCATAATACGACTTTGAGTGTTATTACTTAAATCGTTCATAATAAAATCAGGTTCCTAGAAACATAAATTTAACAAAGGTCTTAAAATCCTATCAAACGAAGTCAGGTTCCTAGAAACCTAAATTTAACAAAGGTCTTGAAATCCTATCAAAGAAAATCAGGTTCCTAGAAACCTAAACTTAACAAAGGTCTTGAAATCCTATCAAAGAAAATCAGGTTCCTAGAAACCTAAATTTAACAAAGGTCTTAAAATCCTATCAAACAAAATCAGGTTCCTAGAAACCTAAATTTAACAAAGGTCTTGAAACCCTATCAAAGAAAATCAGGTTCCTAGAAACATAAATTTAACAAAGGTCTTGAAATCCTATCAAAGAAAATCAGGTTCCTAGAAACGTAAATTTATCAAAGATCTTAAAATCCTATCAAAGAAAACCAGGCTCCCAGAAACCTGAAATATCACGAAAGGACATCAAGTCACTCAGGTTCCTAGAACCCTTAGCGTGTGAGATATAATCGAAGTTTGTAGAGACTAAGTCCTACCCAGCTCAAGGACTCGAGGGCTCAAAGCGGCTTAAAGGCCTTAGGGCCCCTTTTTGGCATCTTTGAAGCCCGGATTGCGACCGGAGCCTTAGAAAGGCATGAATAGAGTTTTTTAGACCATCTAAGCAGAACTAGAGCCTTACGGGCACACGAACCATCCCGAAATTTAAGACAGTGGATAAGTTTCCTAGCTAAAAAGACTAAAGAATATGTACTAAGTCGTAAGTCCGACAAATACTAGTCATATTTAGGAAAATAGTCGCAATATAAAATAAAAGCCCAAAATACTTAATGAATGCATCCAAATGCATCAAAAGGTCTAAGAGTTTAAAAGCCTCTCCAGGCTCCAAAATCCATGAGTTTAAAAGTCTCTCTAGGCTCCAGGTCAGACTCCTGGCTACCTCTCGAAACGTGAGGGCTGGCAGCGTTATCTCCAGAAATCACAACTTCTTTTTCCCTAGGGTCAGGATGGTCTGCACCGGAGGTATCAATTTCTATATTCTGCCTCTGGGCAGAAGGGGCATTGTGAATGGTTGTGATTAGGATAGCTACCTGTGGAGGTTTAGATGAACCGTCATCGAGCATCTCTCTAATTGAGTCACGAAAGGAACCCGCAGGGACCTTGTCACTTAGGCTCCCTTTTGAATGAGAACCGCCAGAGGTTCTCATTTGACGAGATCTAGCATCGAGGGAACAGAAAGAAGGCTGAAGAGGCATCTTTTGGACAGTTTTTTAGGTGCTGGCTTCTGTGGAAATGTCGACAGGGGACAGATCTTTGGACACTGGACACCAAAGAAACTGTCAATAAAAAAAAATAATAACAAGACAAGAGATTTACTACTAAGAAAGCTTACCTTCGAGTTGG
>OVAN01010993.1:227-15126 GCA_900406275.1 Anastatica hierochuntica
GGTAAGTCTAGTCAATGCTAAGTCTAGACGACGACGAGTCCAGACGTTGGTCGTGTTTCTGAGTAAGTCCGATTAGAGATGCGATCTTGGATGTTCATTTCGAGATGGTTGTTTTTGACACTAACACTAATCTCAGTAGATCTAGACATCTATGATTCCATCAAAGAAAACTACTCACACAACATATAAGAGAAAAAGAAAAGAGATGAAGATAGAAAGATAGATTTCATAGAATAAGATAGAAGTTGATCCAAAATCCAAACTTAAAAGAGAAACTCTTGATCTTGAAGATCAAGAGAAATTCCAAATTTCAAAGTTGTAAAAATGTGTTCTTGTCTTAGAAAATGGATACTCTCTCTAAAAATAGGTTAAAGGTTATTTATAGAATGAAAAAGGGGATTTTTAAGGCTGAGATTGCCAGCCATCGACCCATCTGGTTGATGGGAGCTAACCCAGGGTCGATGGCTGGCAACCTCCAGTGGAGGAGGCACCATTTACTGCCTAGGTCGTTGGCCATCGACCCTAGGTAGCTGGCCATCGACCAAATCGTCGATGGGAGCCTCCTTTGGGCATCTTTGATGGCCTCTAGCTCCTCTTTGATATCTTGTTTGATCTCATCTTCTCCCAATACTTCTAGCCTTTAATTCCCTTTGTTTCTTGGTCATTTTGGCTCCTAGAATCCATTATCTCAAGCTCTCAAAATGCTCTCCAAGGTTGTACCTACAAATGCAAGAAAGATGGATGCAAAATGCAATATGAACCTAAACTANGAACTAGACTCAAGACTCTAAATGGTGCATTCTAAAGCTAATCTGCTTATCTACAACCTAAATATGGATGAAAACTAAGCTAAAACACACTAAAATATGCGTGAAATAGTATGTACATCATTAACACCTACAACTAGGGGGTTTATGTATATCTCCTTGGTCTAGGTTATGGACGTACTCTAAGAGAATAAAATTACCCCCAACAATTTCCCAAAATATTTATTTTCAAAAGTTAAAAACTAAATAAAAAGATATTATTGTTTCGGGGTTTTTTGGACGTTCTTTGAAGGAGAAGAACAAGAACAAAGTATCGATGGTATTAGGGTTTTTGAGAGAGAGATGAAAGATGAAGAAGATGAGTGAAAGGGATCAAAAAATAATGCAAAAGACTCTTCTTTATTAATGAATAAGAGGTCGATTACAATATGTGTGAATTTCAAGGTCTTAGGTCGAATAGGATCGGGGGGTGTCGCTTGAACTAAGGTTCTTCCCTTTGTATTTATAGCTTTTCGAGTTTGGGTTTTCATTTATCTTATGGATAACTCATATATTCGAGCTTATCATACAAATGAAATATTTCCCTAGATTCATTTAAGGTATTTGTCTTTATCTCTTAAGATCTTAGACCGACTTAGGGGATATTCGTCCTACCTCGGCTATGACCTCGGCCTGGCGATGGTGTCCTTGGCTATGGCATGGGTTATCACCTACAGTCAGGAGGTTTAACTAGGGGGTTTATCTATGTCTCCTTGGTATAGGGTGTGGCCGGACTCTAAGGGAATATATTTACCCCCAACAGTTTCCCCCCACTCTTCATTTTCCACGTGTGGAATATGAAGAGTAGATCCTATCTTAAGAGATCTCGGTTCATGCATTAGTGTTGGGATCGGCATTGGGTAAGTAAAAATAAGAAAAAGCTACCGCCATGCTTCCCACTACTATGGATTCATCCTTGGTGAGTCTCATTAGCGCTTGATGGGCCGCATCTTTTTTGATAAAATCTTTGGCTTGAACTTCATGGCGTAATCTGGGCTTCTCTTTTTTTCTTTGGCCCATAACCGCTAGGGCTATATGTAGCCGGGAAAGTGATGTGTCTTAGTCATTTCACATTTTTGCTTGCCTCTTCAAAGTCGGATTACGGTTTTCACTCTAAAGATCACCACTTCCTCTACTTTTTCCGGTAAGTCTTAAGCGAACTTCCAGTAGATATGGCTTTCTTATACCCTTATTATCGATTGTGTTGAATCGATGGCAGTAGATCTTCGATTCGTCTTGGAAACATTCGGTATCATAATTTCAAGGTAAATCCTAACCCCACTTAAACGAAAGAAGAAGCTTGTTGGTTTCCTAATCTGCCTTTTACGACACCTTTGACTCGATAAAACATTTGAAAATTGAGTCCCATGTGAACATGCAGAAGCATGCTCTGATACCACCTTCGTTATAACACCCCCGAACAAGATTAGGTCAAAGTCAACTCAATTGGCCGTACAACAATCAAACAAGAACATGCACGACCAACTAAGTAACTCTCACCCACATCTCGTTTAGAGATGTTACGACTACTTATCCAAAAAATTTAATATGTGGTTCTCAAAACACATCCGAGTTCCTTAGATTAATGTTTGAATATGTGTATCCTAACAGACTCAAGCTAAGGATTTGCAACCCTAGTCTGAACTCATTAGTTGGTTCGTCCCGGACAAGGACTAGTAACATATGAAACCCACAATTCTTTATAAAACATACTTTATATATATCGTCTAGGTTCAAACCATATTTAACACATATAGTCTCAGCCGATATTGTAAACATACTACTTATTACAAACATACTTTTTCTTTGCAAAAAGGCAACAAGTCTACACCAGCAGCTAATGCTTCTTCTAGACCCGCATACTATCCCACTAGGGTTACCTGCAAAATGAAGAGTCTAATGAGCAACTATTTTGCTCAGTGAGTTCGGTTACATATTACCCCCATTCCCACATGCAACAAACTTAATCACATATATAACAATTCACACATCAAGAAATAAATTACAATCATCCACTCGCTCGTGAGTGGTCGATCCCGATGGATCGTAGAGGCTTTCCCCTAGCCATTTGTAATTCCACCCACCATCAACCATAATCCATACTCAACATTCCACATTCCACAATCCACAATCCACAATCCACAATTCCTCAAACATCCCTACTTGCGCCCATTGACTCTAGACACAAAGTCTAAAAATTCGATTGCCCGGATCACACATACTTGTCGCATCGTCATGCGACCTACCTGCACCGGTCGAGGGTAGCTAGCCCTATCACTATGCTCAACATAACCTACCGGGACTAATTTTGGTATTGCACCGGTCGAGGGTAGCTAGCTAATTTTGGGTCATACCAAAATTAGTCCCAGCAGGTTATGTTGAGCACGGTGATAGGGTTAGCTACCCTCTACCGGTGCAGGCAAGCCGCATGACGATGCGGCAAGTGTGTGAGATCCGCTCCATCGACTTTTTAGACTTTGTGTCTAGGGTCGATGGGTGCAAGAAGGGATGTGTGAGGGAATGTGGAATGTGGAATGTGGTATGTTGAGTATGGATTGTGGTTGATGATGGATGGATTTACAATTAGAGAGGGGCAAGCCTCGATGATCCAACGGGATCAACCACTCATGAGCGAGTGGAATATTGTGATTTAATTTTTTTATATATGTTTGAATTGTTATATATATTTGATTGAGATTGTTGCATGTGGGAATGGGGATAATGGGTGACCGAACTCACTAAGCAAAATAGGTGCTCATTCGACTCTTCGTTTTGCAGGTAACCTTAGTGGGATAATAAGTGGGTCTTGAAGAAGCATTAGTTGTTGGTGTACACTTGCTGCCTTTTTGCAAAGACAAAGTATGTTTTTAATAAGTAGTATGTTTACAATATCGACCGAGCATATATGTGTTTAATATGGTTTGAACCTAAATGATATATAAAAAGTATGTTTTATAAAGAATTTGTGGGTTTCATATGATACTAGTCCTTTTCCGAGACAACCCAACTAATGGATTCAGACTAGGGTTGCAAATCCTTAGCTTAAGTCTGTTAGGATACACATATTCAGACATTAATCTACGGACCTCGGATGTGTTCTGAGAACCTCGGGTTAAATGTTTTGGATATGTAGTTGTAACATCACTGAACGAGACGTGGGTAAGAGTTACTTAGTTGGTCGTGCATGTTCTTGTTTGATTGTTGTGCAGCCAATTGAGTTGACTTTGACCTAATCTTGTTCGGGGGTGTTACAACTTAGCTCCTTGTGTTCTCCTTGGAGTTCTAGGGCTCTCTTGCTCTTTGGGCGTGACATCCGGATTTGTGGTGCTCTCAGCCTTGGTTGGCTGGAGTGCTTTGATTTGTTAGTTTTAACCGCTCTAGAGGGGCCTAGACATCCATGGGTTTGATAGGTCCACGATCTTTCGTCGTTGAACCTGCATTCAAAGAAAAAGCTGGGGCACATGGCCCTTGGTGTACCATGGTCTCTTGGGCATTAGGCTTACAAATTTCTATATTTGATATCTAAGCCCAGGGGCACATGGTCTAGAGAACCATAGTTCCGTGGTTGTCTTAACAATGAGGTGGGGCCTCAAGCCCTTGGTGAGCCAAGGTCTCCTGCTAACTTCACGTTGTATGAGTTGCGATCTCATAATAGTTTAGTTTACAGGCCTTGGTCTCGATTGGGATCCATATTTCAATACATTAGATCGATAGGCACACCTGCCTCTGGGCACAAGGTCTCTTTGGACATTTAGTCCCTGGGCCGAAGCCTTATTTGACATCGTGTGTAGGACTTTTACTAGCTTTATTGTGACCGACCGGTTTTAAGTTTTTCTATGAGCCGCGTACTGGGATGGACAGGGGTGCACATATCCATTAGTTTTGCTAACTTATATATTTGATGCATTGCATTTAAAATCTTTAGGATCTGGCCCGCATTTCACCACAACCTTTTGATCATGGTTATTGTGGACTCGTTCGCATTCTACCATGACCTTTGGCCATGGTTTTTAGGTTCTGGTTCGCATTTGATGACCATAGTTAGGAGCTCGTCCACATTCCGCCATGACCTTTCGGCCATAGTTTTTTGGATCTCATCCGCATTATATGGATTTTTTTGGGGGCACAAGGCATTGGTAGATTCCTAAGGAGTTTTTTTGGATCTCGTCCGCATTATATGACGTCCTCCCCAACATAAGGAGTGAATGCCGTAAGATCAAAAGGGAAGCATCTCGCTATTGCCTGATTCATGGAAAACACTACAGAAGGTCTTTCTCAGGTCCATACCTCAAATGCGTAAAGCCGGAAGACGCAGATTTAGTCGTCAAAGAACTACATGAAGGTGAGTGCGGATCCCACTCCAGTTGAAGAAGCTTGGTGCTAAGAGCCAAGAGGGCAGGCTATTATTGGCCTAGAATGGCCCATGACGCCCTCTAGATGGCCAAGTATTGCGATAAATGCTAGAAGCACGCACAAGTATCCAAGCTACCCCCAGAAAACCTCAAATCTGTAAGCTCTCAGTGGCAGTTCATGAAGTGGGGAATGGACATTGTGGGAAAATTCCCAACAACCCCTGGCCAGCTGGAATACATTTTGGTAGTTACGAACTACTTCTCTAAGTGGGTGGAGGGAGAAGCCTTGAGCAAAATTATAGATGTCAAAATTAAGAGGTTCGTCTGGAAGAACGTGGTAACACGATTCAAAACACCTCAGGAGATAGTTAACGATAATGGCCCGCAGTTCACAAGCAAAAACTTCAAAAAGTTTTGCAAAGATTGGGGCATAAAACTCAGCTTTGCAACTCTGAGACATCCACAATCCAACGGGCAAGCCGAGTCCACCAACAAGACAATTGTCAATCTCCTGAAAAAGAGGTTGGACGACGCCAAAGGCAACAGGGTCGAAGAAATTTGAGCTACCCTATGGGCATGTCAACTAGCACCAAGACTTCAACAGGAGAAACACCTTTCTCCCTAGTCTATGGAACAAAAGCAGTGTCCCCCACCGAAGTCAGTGTCCCTACAGCCAGGTCAGAGCTTCTAACCCCAAGAGATAATGAAGAGTTGATGGCTTTGTCCCTGGATCTCCTTGATGAAAAATGGGAAGCCGCAAGAATCCGAAACTGGAAGTACCAACATGAAGTAGCTTGCAGTTACAACAAGAAGGTACGAACCCGGACGTTCCAACAAGGTGAATGGGTGCTACACCGAGTCTTTGACAACACCAGGGACAAGGCCGCGGGTAAGTTGGCGCCTGGCTGGGAAGAATCATACCAAATAGTGGAAGTCAAAGTAGTAGGGGCATACAAGTTAGAAGACAGGTACGGAAAAGTATAGCCAAATAACTGGAATGCGTTACACCTAAAGTCTTGATTCTTCTAAAAGAATGCTCCTGACCACATGACCATACACCAGATACATTTTTCAGCTTTGGACTTTTTAATTTCTTTTACATCTTTTCTTATGTAATCATGCTATGTCTAAGGACAGATACCTATCAATAAAACAATTGTTTTCTCACGAAGAAATTAAGTTAAAGCAAGGGACAAATAAGTTGAATGTTTACTCCTCAATAAAGGAGTAATACAAGCAACGTACCCTTCCAAAACAATAGCGAAAAGCTAAAAAAAAAAAAACTCTGCTTGAACAAGGGAAAATACCCGAAAGAAAGTAAGAGACAAAAAAAATTGCTTATTCTGCTTAATAGAGAGTGGGTAACCGAAAAGCAGAGTGCCGACAAGAAAGCAAAATAGCATAACCTTGCTTACCAGGTCATAGCAAATGCAAAAGTTATGTGACCTAAGCACGTAGCATCACCTATACCTACTTACCCAGACGTGGGAAGTGGAAGAAAAGTCTGGCACTTGGATCTCTTTGCGGGGAAGATCCATACCAGCAAAACCAATAAGACTGATAGTGGCTTCAGTGCTGGAAGCAAATGCAGCAAAAACAATCAACTACTTCCAAATAGCTGAATGCCAACAAGCTAGTGGTTACCTTCGGGTAAAAGAATGCCAACAAGCTAGTGGTTACCTTCGGGTATCAGAATGCCAATAAGCTAGTGGTTACCTCCGGGTAATAGATTGCCAACAAGCTAGTGGCTACCTCTGGGTACCAGAATGCCACAAAGCCAGAAGATACCTCCGGGTATCAAGAGGCCAAAAATTACTAGTCACCCAAAGCGGGACAAAACACATCTCGAGGACCTAAGCATTGTCTATAGAAAAGAAGCATAACTCCCTCAAAAAAAAAGAAGGGATAATGAGATTATCCCAACTTGGAACTCAAGAACTCTCGCTAGACACGACAAAGACTAGAGGCCAAGAAGCCAGAAGTCAAACAGTCAGAACATCGATAAGAGATCAGAGGCTAAAAAGCCAGAAGTCAAGACGATCAAAACGCAAAGCCTAGAGGCTTAGAGGCAGAAGCCAGTCGACGAAAGTGCCGAGGGTAAAAGACTTGCCAAAGCCACACAATGAATGCCATCTCTAAATCTACGTCAAGAGACTGTTAAGTCAAGAAGGTAGCAGAGAAATAGAGAGATATAAACACATTCATGAAAGGCCACAAAGGGCCGAAATATGAGTTTTAGCCCCAAAGGGCAAACAGAAATAAGGCCTGGAAAGCCATCAAATAGTTAAGGCCACTAAAGCGATGAAAAGCCATTACAAAGCCCGCAAGAGGCAGAAGTCATGGCTAGGGGAATCTCTGGTTCATCTTCAAAGGTGGGAGCTTTGAGGCCATTGTCTTCTGCCTCTGCTATCATCACCATCTTGTTATTCTCAAATTCCTCCCTCAAGTTACAAGACTTTGCCTCAACCTTGAGGTAGTCTCGAACCATCTCCCAACGCCCCCATGATATTGGCGCCGTTGACCGCCATGGACATCTCCTCAGTAAAGGTGGCCACCCTGGCATCTAGGTTGCCAAGCTCTTCTTCCAGCTTCGCCTTCTCCTCAGTCAGGGTGAGGACCTTCTCTGTCGCCTTCTCCTTCTCCGATTCTAGCCCTCAGAGCAATCCCTTCATCTCCCTCAGCTCCTTCTCCAAGCCAGCAAACTTATCCTTATCTGCCTTCAGCTTGGCGAGATAGTCCTCCACCTAGAGCTTCCTTGTAGAAATAACCTCCGTGGCGATCTAATCCTTGGCATGGAAAAGCGATGCAGCTAGCTGAAAAGAAAAGAGAAGGAAAGTTATCCAGAAGAATAAGAAACAATCAAAAGTCAGCCAAAAGCCAAGGGCAAAACAGTTACCTTGATCATCCCCTTCTAAACATTGTCTAAGATGCCCAGATTGTCAGAACTGGAAGGGATAGAAGGAAGCGTAGGGAAGACGGAGCTCTGCAGGTGCTCCAAGGCACCATCAAGGTCACGGACAGAGGAGGATGAATGCTTGGCAGGGATACTCTTCTGCTTTTTGCTTGAGGCAGAAGCCTTCCCGGTCCCCTTCCTCTTGGACCCAGCGGAGGGAGACTCCGAGATCTCCACCACCTTTGGAGTCTTGCTCCTAGACGCCAAATTTGCCTTCCTTGCCGCCTGAGCCTTTTTGAAGTCCTCCAACGCCTTGGACTCGGATCCCGACATGTACCGTGCAAAACAACAAGAAGTTAGTCAAGAAGAGAATAGAAAACAAAGTTAAAAAGTAGTAGACAACCCCTGATGCTACTCTGGCTCAACGCCTCCTCACTAAGCAAGAACGGGATGCTCCTTTCTTAAGTAGAAATCTCTAAAGCTTCCTCAGCTTTCTCCTTGCCTTCCTCTGATTTCTCTGTAGACACCTCTGCAAAATCGAAAGGGCAAGAAGGTTAATAACAAAGGTAGAAGCAATAAAGAGAAAAGCATCCTAGACTTATCTATGAACTTCCAAAGGGTAGGGAGTCCAAAAGATGACACGACTCTCATAAAAACGAACATCTGAACCCAATTCTTGGTGAAAGCTACCCCCTTCCTCTCCTCCTTCTCCAGCTCTAACACTAAAGGAGCACCAGCTCGAGGGCGAAAGTAATATCTGCCCTCACCAGGATGAACATGGGTAAAATAATAAGAGTAGAGAAGCTCGTAGATGTCAAGATCAAGCCCTTGAAACTCATTGAGCACCTGTATGGCAGTAAGGATCCTCCAAGAAGGCGGGTTCAACTGGGAAGGGCAGATGTTGAAAAGCTCTGAAACCTTCCTCACCAGAGTCGGTATCGTATCCTCGAATTAGGATTCTTCCCTTTGTATTTATAGCTTTCGAGTTAGGGTTTCTTTTTATCTTATGGATAACTCCTATATTCGAGCTTCTCATACAAAAGCAATATTTCCCAAGATCCAACAAGGCACTTTGTCCTTATCTCTTAAGATTTTATACCGACTTAGTGGATATCCACCCTACCTCGGCTATGGTTTCACCTTGGCGATGGTGTCCTTGCCTTTGGCCTTGGTTAGCACCTACAACTAAGGGGTTTATCTATGTCTCCTCGGTCTAGGCTACGACCGGACTCTAAGGGAATAAAATTACCCCCCAACAACTCCTATATTTGAGCTTATCATACAAAAGGAATATTTCCCAAGATATCTGCCCTACCTCAACTATGGCCTCGGCTGTACGATGGTGTCCTTGGCTATTGCCTTGGTTAGCACCTAAAACTAGGGGGTTTATATATGTCTCCTTGGTCTAGGTTATGGACATACTCTAAGAGAATAAAATTACCCCCAACAGTTTCCAAATATATTTATTTTCAAAAGTTAAAAACTAAATAAAATGATATTATTGTTTCGGGGTTTTTTGGACGTTCTTTGATGGAGAAGAACAAAGACAAAGTATCGATGATTTTAGGGTTTTTGAGGGAGAGATGAAAGATGAAGAAGATGAGTGAAAGGGATCGAAAAATAATGCAAAAAACTATTCTTTATTAATGAATAAGAGGTCGATTACAATATGTGTGAATTTCAAGGTCTTAGGTCGAATAGGATCGGGAGGTGTCCCTTGAACTATGGTTCTTCCCTTTGTATTTATAGCTATTCGAGTTTGGGTTTCCATTTATCTTATGGATAACTCCTATATACGAGCTTATCATACAAATGGAATATTTCCCTAGATTCAATTAAGATATTTGTCTTTATCTCTTAAGATCTTAGACCGACTTAGGGGATATTCGTCCTACGTCGGCTATGACCTCAGCCTGGCGATGGTGTCCTTGGCTATGGCCTGGGTTATCACCTAAAACAAGGGGGTTTAAACAAGGGGTTTATTTATGTCTCCTTGGTCTAGGCTGTGGCCGGACTCTAAGGGAATATATTTACCCCCAACAGTTGCCCCTCACTCTTCATTTTCCATGTGTGGAATATGAAGATTAGATCCTATCTTAAGAGATTTCGGTTCATACCGTAGAGATTTCGGTTCCCGCTGCTATGGCTTTATCCTTGGTGAGTCTCATTAGCGCTTGGTGGGCCGCATCTTTTTGATACACTCTTGGGCTTGAACTCCATGGCGTAATTTGGGCTTCTCTTTTTTTCTTTGGCCCATAACCGCTAGGGCTATATGTAGGCGGGAAAGTGATGTGTCTTAGTAATTTCACATTTTTGCTTGCCTCTTCAAAGTCGGATTACGGTTTTCACTCTAAAGATCACCACTTCCTCCACTTTTTCCGGTAAGTCTTAAGCGAATTTCCAGTAGATATGGCTTTCTATTACCCTTATTATCGATTGTGTTGAATCAACGACAATAGATCTTTGATTCATCATGGAAAAATTATGTATCATAATTTCAAGGTAAATACTAACCCCACTTAAACAAAAGAAGAAGCTTGTTGGTTTCCTAATCTGCCTTTCACGACACCATTAACTCGATAAAACATTTGAAAACTGAGTCCCATGTGAATATGCAGAAGCATGCTCTGATACCACCTTCGTTATAACACCCCCAAACAAGATTAGGTCAAAGTCAACTCAATTGGCTGTACAACAAGCAAACAAGAACATGCACGACCAACTAAGTAACTCTCACCCACGTCTCGTTCAGAGATGTTACAACTACATATCTAAAACATTTAATCTAAGGTTCTCAAAACACATCCAAGTTCCTCAGATTAATGTTTGAATATGTTTATCCTAACCGACTCAAGCTAAGGATTTGCAACCCTAGTCTGAATCCATTAGTTGGTTCGTCCCGGACAAGGACTAGTATCATATGAAACTTACAATTCTTTATAAAATATACTTTATATATATTATCTAGGTTCAAACCATATTAAACACATATAGTCTCGGACGATATTGTAAACATACAACTTATTACAAACATACTTTTTCTTTGCAAAAAGAAAACAAGTCTACACCAGCAACTAATGATTCTTCAAGACCCGCTTACTATCCCACTAGGGTTACCTGCAAAATGAAGAGTCTAATGAGCAATTATTTTGTCAGTGAGTTCGTTTACATATTACCCCCATTCCCACAAGCAACAAACTTAATCACATATATAACAATTCACACATCAAGAAATAAATCACAATTATCCACTCGCTCGTGAGTGGTCGATCCCGATGCATCGTAGAGGCTTTCCCCTAGCCATTTGTAATTCCATCCACCATCAACCATAATCCATACTCAACATTCCACATTCCACATTTCACAATCCAAAATCCACAATTCCTCAAACATCCCTACATGTGCCCATTGACTCTAGACACAAACTTAAAAAATTCAATGGCCCGGATCACACATACTTGTCGCATCGTCATGCTGTCTGCCTGCACCGGTCGAGGGTAGCTAGCTAATTTTGGGTCATACTAAAATTAGTCCTGGAAGGTTATGTTGAGCATGCTCATAGGGTTAGCTACCCTCTACCGGTGCAGGCAAGCCGCATGACGATGCGGCAAGTGTGTGAGATCCGCTCCATCGACTTTTTAGACTTTGTGTCTAGGGTCGATGGGTGCACGAAGGGATGTGTGAGGGATAGTGGATTGTGGATTGTGGAATGTGGTATGTTGAGTATGGATTGTGGTTTATGGTGGATGGATTTAACAATAGACACGGGCAAGCCTCGATGATCCAACGGGATCAACCACTCATGAGCGAGTGGATGATTGTGATTTAATGAATGATATATGTTTGAATTGTTATATATATTTGATTGAGATTGTTGCATGTGGGAATGGGGATAATGGGTGACCATACTCACTAATCAAAATAGGTGCTCATTAGACTCTTCGTTTTGCAGGTAACCTTAGTGGCATAATAAGTGGGTCTTGAAGAAGCATTAGCTGCTGGTGTACACTTGCTGCCTTTTTGCAAAGACAAAGTATGTTTGTAATAAGTAGTATGTTTACAATATCGGGCGAGCATATATGTGTTTAATATGTTTTGAACCTAAATGATATATAAAAAGTATGTTTTATAAAGAATTTGTGGGTTTCATATGAGACTAGTCCTTGTCCGAGACGAACCAACTAATGGATTCAAACTGGGGTTGCCAATCCTTAGCTTAAGTCTGTTAGGATACACATATTTAGACATTAATCTAAGGACCTCGCATGTGTTCTGAGAACCTCGGGTTAAATGTTTTGGATATGTAGTTGTAACATCTCTGAACGAGACATGGTTTAGAGTTAATTAGTTGGTCGTGCATGTTCTTGTTTGATTGTTGTGCGGTCAGTTGAGTTGACTTTGACCTAATCTTGTTCGGGGGTGTTACAGGTTAGCTCCTTGTGTTCTCCTTTGAGTTCTAGGGCTCTCTTGCTCTTTGGGCGTGACATCCGGATTTGTTGGGCTCTCAGCCTTGGTTGGCTCGAGTGCTTTCATTTGTTAGTTTTGACCGCTCTACAGGGGCCTAGACATCCATGGGTTTGATAGGTCCACGATCTTTCGTCGTTGAATCTGCATTCAAAGAAAAAGCTGGGGCACATGGCCCTTGGTGTACCATGGCCTCTTGGGCATTAGACTTACAAATTTCTATATTTGATATCTAAGCCAAGGGGCACATGGCCTAGAGAACCATGGTTCCGTGGTGGTCTTAACAATGAGGTGGGGCCTCAAGCCCTTGGTGAGACAAGGTCTCCTGCTAACTTCACGTCGTACGAGTCGCGATCTCATAAGAGTTTAGTTAACAGGCCTTGGTCTCGATTGGGATCCATGTTTCAATACATGAGATCGATGGGCACACCTGCCTCGTGGTACAAGGCCTCTTTGGACATTTTGTCCCTGGGCCAAAGCATTATTTGACATCGTGTGTACGAGTTTTACTAGCTTTATTGTGGCCGACCGGTTTTAAGTTTTTCTATGAGCCACGTACTAAGATGGACATGGGTGCACATTTCCATTAGTTTTGCTAACTCATAGATTTGATGCATTGCATCTAACATCTTTAGGATCTAGCCCGCATTTCACCACAGCCTTTCGATCATGGTTTTTGGGGACTCGTTCGCATTCCGCCATGACCTTCGGCCATGGTTTTTAGGATCTAGTTCGCATTAGATGACCATAGTTAGGAGCTCATCCACATTCTGGCATGACCTTTCGGCCATAGTTTTTTGGATCTCGTCCGTATTATATGGATTTTTTTGGGGTACACAGCATTGGTAGATTCCTAAAGAGTTTTTTAAAGATGCTATATCTTTTTTCTCCAAAAGAAATCATTTTTATTTTCTTTCAAGAATGTATATAAAGACCCGCAATTTCTTTCGTCAAAGAAGATCAGAGCTTTTATTACATAATTGAATTCTAAGAAAAACGATGGTCATCTCATGGCTAAGATGGTATTCCAAGGCTTACGCTAAGGCCTTCCTGCTTAGAGGAGATATTCCAGTTGTGGATGGCATTCCAGCTGTTTTGCTATTTCGTACCCGCGAGCTCCTGTCAGGCTCATCTCTTGCCTGTGGCCTTGCCCCCTGACCGGTATCTGGCAGTATTCTTTGAGGGTTGCTTCCTTTTTGCAGCGGCTTGGCAGAGATCTCCATGGCGGTAGCCATCGAGCGGGGTTTTGGAACAATGGCTCTGAGGGTCGTCTAGTAGCATGAGCAGGCCCGCTCCTGATCTCCTCTAATTTCCCTTACTCCCAAGGTGTTGGGAATTTTAAGGATTGTTGCAGAGTTGATGTAACAGCTTTCATATCATGTACCCATGGCCTCCCCATTATTGTGATGTACGCCGAGGAGCAATCTATGATGAGGAACTTGGTCCTTTGGTTGACACCTCTGGCTTAAACTGGTAGGGTTACTTCTCCCATGGTGTACTTTACTTGGCCATAGAATCCGACTAGAGAAGTGTACTTTCTGGTTATTTCTTATTCGCTCAGTCCCAAGCCTTCAAAAAAGTTGGTGAAGATGATGTTAGTTGAGCAGCCATTGTCAACGAGGATTCGCTTCATGAGGCAGTCCGCAACTTTCAACAATATCACCAGGGCATCATGGTGCAGAGTCACTACTTCTCCATCGGTATTAGTGGTAAAGCTTATCAAGCCAAGGCCATCTTTGCACTCTCTGCTAATCGCCATGACATTTAATCCATGGTTGAACTTGGCAGCGCAAGTGCTTCTCTTGGCGGCAGAGACTGTCACCCTGCTTACTTCTGATCGTCCAATAATGAAGTTGACACCATAGCCGCGTCTTGAAGAATCAGGCCTTGTTTCTAGGGGAACGTCAATCTTGGTCTGCTCATGAATGAGTGCCCTTCTTCTTTCTGAGAGGAACTCTCGAAAGTATCCCTTTATGAGCAACTCATTCACTTCGAGCCTTAGCTGGAAGCATTCTTCCTGTCTCTCTTGTGCTGAGGGGCGCACATTTTTTTGGGCCATTTAACCTTTTCGGACATGCGTCCCTGCTCAGTCACTATCTCAGTTGGGGATATCACCATGCTGGACATATCAGGCTAGGTCATTGATAGCTCACATTTTCGCCCGAGATAACATTGCAAGCGCACAGATGTACGTTGTAGTGGTTCGGGATCGAATCCACAGAAACCAAAGGTAGCACGAAGAAATATCATATCACACAGCAAGCTAAAGCTAAAAATATATCTTCTAGAATGATGTAAAAATCGAGAATAAGGGAGCGAAGAAAACACAGGCTGCAAACAACGAGGTTGTAAAACAATCAAAGAAGTGTTGGGCGTCGGGTATT
>OVAN01010994.1:0-15126 GCA_900406275.1 Anastatica hierochuntica
TTTAGAAAAATCTATAAAAATTATAAATAATTTATATAAACTATAAAATTTAAGTTTAGTCATTTAATGTTTTTTAAATACTCTAACAGGTTTTGTTTCACGGTATTTTGGGAATTGAATATTATCCAAACTGAACTCATACGAGTATTCGAGAAAATCTGAAAGTTCGAAAATCTCAAATCTAAATCGAATTCAGAATTCGATATAACTGAAAATTCTAAAAATTTTGAATCTAAACCCGAATTCGAAACTCGAAAT
The DNA here is from genome assembly GCA_900406275.1 of Anastatica hierochuntica. Classification (NCBI taxonomy): domain Eukaryota; kingdom Viridiplantae; phylum Streptophyta; class Magnoliopsida; order Brassicales; family Brassicaceae; genus Anastatica; species Anastatica hierochuntica. The sequence goes on from OVAN01010994.1 coordinate 259, forward strand.
AACCGAAAATTAAAAACTTGATACTCGAAAAATCTAAACATGATTAATTATATATAAAATTATTTTAAAAAACCAGCGCGATTGCACGGGTCAAAACTCTAGTATTCAATTATTTGGAATGTGTTTCACCGTACATCCAATTTGTACAATCAGACGTGCTTTTAATATAGCTATAAACGAACCACATCCCGATGGTGCGTCAAGAGGAAACGAACAGCCCCTATCATGTTCGATAAGCTGAGCTCACTAAGGTTAGAGAGGTTGGCCACGTATCCACCTTTGAAACATTACGAAGCTCTCCTCTGGTTTATACTCTGTTGTGTGCCCACCCCCCTGCAGAATTAAACCAATCATTAAAAACATTTTTAAATACAAAGATAAAAAACTATAACGAAGAAAATATTTGTATTTTTGAAAAAGAGACTTGCTTTGATAGTGGCAAAGGTCATATTGTTTGCATAAGTTCTTGTATATCCAATAACTTGATTGTTAACGAACCATGGCCTCCATTGATCAATGATTGAATAGTTGAGAGATTTAATCCATGCTTGTGTTCCAATATGAGGTACCATCATGTCATGATCACCACTATAAACCAGTGACCTATAAGACCCTTTGATACTATTATTGCGATGGTATGGTACACTGCTCTTTATATCATTCTCATAGGCCATATCCCAGTCGCATCTCACCCATTTCCCTATACTTCCCTGTAAATTTCACACTCGCTGATTAATTCATTGGTATTAGACGATGATGACATGTATAAATGTATAGAGAATGACACACTTTCACAATATGAAGCGCTTTGCGTACATCTTCATCATTAGCCCAAATCGTGGCTAGCCAATACCGGAAAGTCTGCATATATCATCCAAATGTTTTAAGCTAAATCATTTTCATTTTAGGATCAGTTGAGTGGATTATGTTTTGCGCACTTACATAGCAATGTTGAGATGGAAGTGAAAGACCTGAGTCAACCAGTTTCCTTAGCTCTCGTCTTCCAATAAGATCCTTCGAAAACGGGTTTGGAGACGCGAAATCACACAATGGTGTCAAAATAAGTGGCTCATTTATCCTAGAAACACACTGCAAATCCTGCTCATTAACTACAAAGTCCTAAACTAGTCACATTTGTAAACTTATGAGTTGACTTTTACCTTAGTGTATTCTTCCATCAACTTCAAGCATTGTGTATTAGTAGAATCTATGTTTACGTAAATTCCTAGGCAGCTTTTTTTAAGCGACTGTAAACAAGGTTTCAGAAACTACTTCATTAAAAAAATACCTTATATTTTGGTAGATAAAAGTTCAATATATACCTCAAAGAGTTCGTCAGAGATGAGACCCATCCCATGAGCAAATGGAATCTTATGGTTACTATCAAAATCATCATTTGTTGCTGGGTTCCCAAGAACGTACCCCTATTATTGATATAAATGATGATTTTCAAACAAAATATAATATATTTATATGTCAACAGATGAGTGAAGATATCGATGAACCTTAAGATTGATTAGGGGTTTGTATCCATGTTCATTGCCTGCGTAATGGCCTTATGTGTCAGATTGTAATAATGAGGCTAAGTAAAATAAATAAAAATATTCTAGAGAATTTCAAAAGCACAAACCTATTGAGATCTGTTGAACAAGTGCTGGAACAACCATACCGGCATAAGAATCTCCACAAACGTAGAAAGGATTTGAGGCAAACTCTGGATGCTGCACTAGCCACTGCAACAATAGCAATAACAATCGAAAATGTATATATATATATGCTATACTTAAACTCTCAACAAAACACCAAAAAAATGGTTCAAGAAACCAAAGACCTTTTGGACAAACTCATAGGTCTGTTTAGCTTCTCCTGTGTCACTAGGCTTATCAGAAAGAGGAGCTGTTGAGTAGGAGAAGCCAGTCCCAACAGGTTGGTCCAAGAATATTATGCTAGCTATCTGAGAAATCATCAAATCAGGAATTTAGAAACCGCCAAACACACACACACACAAAAGTCTAGCTAGTAGTTTGTGATGATGAAGTGACCTTTGTCCAAGAATATGAAGTGGAGACAAGAGAAGGCAAACCTCCATTGTATCCCTCAGTCTCAAAAGTCAACGGCCCTGCACTTAACCAATATGTTGATTTTAGAAATTGTAAAATCAAATCTTTTCAAGTTCTGTAATTACCGTTCTCAAAGGCAAGAGCGGAGAGAGCAGTGCAAGCAGGTCCACCAGTTAACCAAATAAGAAGAGGGTCTTCTTCAGGATTGTTCTCTGATTTGATGAAGTAGTAGAAAAGCTCAACTTTCTCTTCCTCACCAACACCAATATAGCTTTTCATCACAAATATATTCAACTTTTTTGGTATTGTTAACTATTTAACAGTAATGAATACTGAAAAAGCAGAGGAAGTGACAGATAAAACATACCCAGTTTCAAGGTGGAAAGGAAGAGGACCTTCAAAACCAGGAAGATAGCTAACCACAGAGGCTGAATCAACATCGTGTTGAATCAAGAGGATGAGTTTAATTAGAAGAATCAACTTCAGTTTCCATGCTTTAGACATTCTTGATCAACTCTTCAGCTTTTCCTTTACCAGAAATCACTCTCTTTCCACTTTCAAATTGATTATTTTTCAGTTTCATTACAATATAACTTATATGTGCAGGTTGAGTTACATAACATTTTCTTTTGTAAAATATTATACATACAAACTAGATGGGTGATTATAAAATTCAGTCCTAATTTGTTTGCGCTGTCAATTCTAATAATTTTAATACTAAAATATTATACATACAATTACTAGATAGATGAGTATAAAAGTCAGTCCTAATTGTTTGCGCTGTCAATTCTAATAATTTTCAAAAATTTATATATGATAAATCCATTATTTAGTATGTATAATATTTTTTAAAATATCTTTATTAATCTTTCCATTTATTGATTCATTTTTTTTTGCTTTTTCGTAATTTATATTTGTTTTAAATTTGGTAGAGATTAATTTGAAATTTTTAAAAGAATTTTATTTTTCAAAAAATATGAAATTGAAATAAAATAATTAAATTTTAGTTATTTTAATGAACACGATAATTTGCTGACTTATTAAGGATAAGTAATTATTTATTATTGTATAAATATATAAAAAAGTATAACATAAAACATAAAAACTAAAATCTCCTTGTGTTACTCGATATATTGAGGTTTTTACAAATTTCTGTTATTGTCTTTAGATTTTTTTAAAAGACTTTTAGAACCTTTTTTATCTGTATTTTAGGTTATTATAGGTCCTTCAACGTGTTCGTGATAGAGATCGAAATTTTGCAAGATTTCAAAAAAAACATGATGATCAAGAAACGATGGTGTTAGTAAGCACTGGACAGATTAATCCGAGGCGAAAGCAACATGAAGAAAAGTTGGCAAAGAGTACTAGGTCGATCAATCTAGAATATGCGCGTATGAAGAAAACAAAATTTCTGACTTTTTTGTTTTCTGAATCCACCAAAGTTTTTCTATAAACCTACAACTCAATACCTATAACTACATTATTTTTACAGATTTTTTTAGTTTGCTTTATTTTTTATTCACATTTTTGCTATTTTGTTATGTAAGTTTTGAGAAAAAAAATCTCAAATTTTTGTAGTTTTTGGAGATTATTTATGAAATCTTGCTTTATTATTATATTAATTATTCATTTCTTTGTGTTTTATCCATTAGTTTCTCACATATAATAAGGTGAAGATCTAGAAGCAGTTCAAGCTTATGATGCTATCTCATGTTATATCTGCAGTTTCAAGTATCGAGTGACTGAGTTGGATGCCAGTATCCAAGAACACATACATCACTCAGGATGTAGCTTGTTTGTTGTATAAACCTGCTTTTCAGAAGCCTTTCAACTTTGGCAAGCTCGTTTACGATCAAGTGGAGGAGATAATGAACAGTCCATAAGCAATAGTGAGTTAACCAGGAGAAACATCAAAACAAGTGTTCTGCAATTCCAGACACCGACTACCTCTCTTCCTTTAAGCTATCTGGAACCAATGACTAAGGCGTAAAAAGAGGATAAGATATGTGGTAAGGGATTCACCTCCACACAGTCCCTACTGATCCTGTGTTTGGAAATCAATAGTGGATGACATAGAGAACATAGTTCAGTACTTACTGTGGTTGCTCACATCAAATGTAAGTTCTTTGGATAAATTGCTCAATTCTTTCTTACTGTGTATGGATAAATTTCTTAGTTCTTTGTATAGTTTTATATTGAATTATGCCAACCAAGTAGGGGGAAATTATATTAAGTTACAAGTTGCATGTGATGATGATGTTAATGAAGGTTGTTGGGATCAAAAATGGTCACAACGAAATCAACGCCTAAAAAGCACCACGGAATGTTGTCTCTCTTTCGGGAACTAAAATCATAAGAGGATTATCAAATCCGAGGTTCTTGTCGTCTAGACGATCTCTTCTCAACCAAACGTCGAAACCTCGCGTCTAGTCAACCATTGGCAATCACTTCGCACCCGCGAACAATTAAATGCGAGAGTATCGAACTCAACGCCCGAGACTTTCGGATAACTCCCGAGAGATCTCAATAGACAAGTTTCGGACCGATAAAAAGTCACCGTAAACATCGGATAACCGCGTCGCTTCGAAAACACGAGCAAGATCTAGTCGCCCGTGGGCGACTAGACACTCCACAAAGTCTAGTCGCCCATAGGCGACTAGACACGAACAATGTCTAGTCGCCTATGGGCGGCTAGACTCTCGGCAAGTCTAGTCGTTCATGGGCGACTAGACCTTTGGCAAGTCTAGTTTGAAAGTACACTTTAATGAATTTGCTTAAGTGTCAACCATATGTGAAGTTTAGGAATTAATGTTATAATTTGATTGGTTGAAATATTCTAATTAATTTTTATTTATTTTATTTAGTTCATCTTTAAAGTATAGATATGAATCATGAACTCAATTAATTCACTTGTCAAACACTACGTTACATGATTTAATTTTTTCGGAATATAGTATTAATATATCTCCATATTTCATTTTCTTATGATTTTATAACAATTAATTAATTAAGGCGGTTTTAAAAAATAGGGTTTATGGTTTCAGTTTTTTAAATATAATTTATAATATAAAAATTAATTAATTTTTTGGGGAAACATTAAAACATAATTTTTACATGTAACATGGACCATTTCAAAACTTAAAACTCTGATTTTAAAAAAGATTTTTTTATACACAATTTATTAGAACAAACTAATAATATTTTTATAAGTTCACTATATAAATATTTTTATACATCTTTGAAAGAGTTTTTAGGTTGATTCGATTAATATATTTGCACTTTAAGTACATATAGATTTAATTAAATTAAATGTGATATATAATACAAAAATTTAATTACGTACTTTGAAAACAAATTTTAAAAAAATTAATAAGAAATCGTAACTTGGATATATGTGTGAAAATATAAACGGAAATTAAAGCGTGAAAATAAAAATTTATAAAAGTTTAACTAGAAGAAAATAATAATTTTTTATATATTTGATTATTGTGTAAGCTCAAAATAGATTATCTTTTCATAGATTTAAAAAGACTATACAATAACTGAATTATATTCTTTAAAATAAATTCAAAATCGTTTACCTTTCCTTATCTTTTCAAAATTAAGTTCTAAATGATCTTTTTATTTATTATCAATATACAATATATTTGCAATTTATTAACTTCCATATTCAATTGCTGAATTGAATGATGGTCAGAGTCGGATTTTTTATGTCAAAGCGTCTACTCCCTTTGGTGGGCTTATGTGTCTCCTTTTCATTTAGAGGCTTTAGTCCTTTGAATGAGAAGACTTTTGTTTGAACGAACTCTTTTGTTGTAGAAGATCTAAAGCAGTTTAAACACTTTGTCGTGGTTGTTGGGTGGCGGTTACACCACTCTTCAACTATCTTTTGTCAGTCATTTTTGGAAGCTTCAATCTCTTCATATCTCTTCCCATATTTTTTAACATCTTCTGAAAGTCTTCCTTCTCCTACTTGTTTACCCTTTATTTTCTTTCGACAATGGATCCAGACTTTGAGAAAGCTCTGAGAGCGCTCTCTCTTGAAGAAGAAGCAATCCCATTCGAGATGCCAGACCTTCCGGAGTTTTATTTATTGAACGCAACACTTAGAGTATTATTGGTAGAACTCTAAATCCTCCATTCCAGCCTATGAAAGATCTAATTCGGGATATGCCGAGGAAATTTAGAGTCAACGATCTTGTTCATGGAGTAGCTCTGAGTAAAGAGCGCTTCCATTTCATCTTTAATTATAAAGAAGACATGGAAGAAGTCTTAAAAAAGGGAGCTTGGACGTTTAATGAGTAGTCCATAGTTATTGGCTGTTGGTATGAAACTCCCCCTGCAAACTATTTGGAGCTAATGCCCGTATGGATCCAGATTAGAAAAATTCTCGTGAATCACTTCACAAAGGCTTCAATCAGGTTTTTTGGCGAGTTTGTTGGACTGGTGGAGCCAAATTAAGGATTATGTGCGCGTTAAAGTTTTGTTCGATGTCTCTAAGCCGGTTCGAAGATCACAAGTCATCAAACTGAAATCTGGAGAATCAGTTAAGCTGTTATTTGATTTGAGTGTGTACAAAGAAGGTGCTATCTCTTCCAAAGGCTTACTCATGCAAAAGATTCATGTCCTTTGCTTCTACAAAACCGGCTTAATGCAACGAGTTTGGAGATAGAGAAACATAACAGCTCTGGACAAACAGAACCGATTCTCAGAGAGAAGGACCCGCTCTATGGTGGCCTCTCTGAAGATCAAGTTGGCATGGATCCTTGTACATGCCGCAGACGTATTGCTCCGGAAGTTTTGAATGAAATGCGCCAATACTTGATGGTCGATGATAAAGCGGAAAGACAAGCCAGAGTTCTCTGCATTCAAAGCACAATGTCTGAAGCTGAAAAGGATCCGGTCTCCTAGAAATCTTTGCTGAGATTAGAACCACAAACAGTCTATCATCAGAATGTCGACAAAGAGAAAGGCATAGTCTTCAACTATGAAGCTAAAGACCATATGGATATGATTAAGGACAGAGGAGTCAAGTTTATGGGGGTTGCTTTCAAGGCTGTGCAAACAGTCACTTCTAAAGTTGATTATAGTATCACTGTGAAGCAAATGTTTGAGTCTATATAAGGTTTCTCCAATTGAGGAGCGGTCGAATCAGTAATGAAGATAATGAGTTGGAACTGTCAAGGACTAGGCCCAGACCTGACGGTTCAACGCCTCAAGGAAATTTGTAAATTGTTTTTCCCTGAGGTTCTGTTTGTGATGGAAACAAAAAATCAGAGAAATGTGTTAGTAGATTTAAAAGTTTGTTTGGGTTATGATGGTGTATTCACAGTTGATCCGATCGGTTTAAGTGATGGATTAGCAATCTTTTAGAAGAACAGTGTTAGGCTTGACTTCACTTTTATAAATAAGAACTTATTGGACATGTTTGTACAGTTTGACAATTTCAGTTTCTTTTTATCGTGTGTTTATGGAGCTCCATATCAAAGTTCTCGACATTTAGTTTGGGAGAGGCTGTTGCGAATAGGCTTGAATAGAATTGTTCAATGGTGTATGATTGGAGACTTTAACGAGATCCTTCACAATGGCGAGAAATTGGGAGGTCCAAGGAGGAGTGATTCATCGTTTAAGGATTTTTCAGAGATGCTTGAGGTGTGTGGAATGATTGAATTGCCAAGCTCTGGAAATGGTTTTACATGGGCTAGAATGAGGCATAAACTATGGATACAATGCCAGTTAGATCGTGCTTTTGGTAACAAAAAATGATCTGTTTCCTAAAGCGAACCAGGTGTTTTTAGATCCTACAGGATCATATCACCGCCCATTACTTGTCTATCTCCATGAGAAAAATCAGCCTTTTCGAGGGAACTCCAGGTTTGAACAACGATGGGTTGGAAGAACGGGTGTACGAGAGTCTATAGCTAAAGCTTGGGTTCCAAAATATCACAGAGATAAAAGAGATGTTCTAAGACGTATTTGTGACTGTAGAAAGGAATTAAGCAAATGGAAAAAGAAGAATTCAACTAATTCTTTTGTTCGAATAAACCAGATTAAGGTAGACATAGAAGCAGAGATATCTTCAGTGTCTCCTAATTTCAGTAATCTTTCTATACTAAAAAAAGAATTAACAAAAGTTTATGGTGATGAAGAGTCCTACCGGAAACAAAGAAGCAGAAGAAATTGGCTTAAGGTGGGAAACAAGAACTCAAAGTATTTTCACAATTCGGTTCGTGTTAACAGAGACAGAAATAGAATAATCAAGCTCCTTGATCATGTTGGTCTTGAACACACTGCGGAAACAACAAAAGGAAATCTCACAGTCGGATAATTTCAATCTTTATTTCGATCAAACTAGCCCCAAGATTTTTCTCATATTTTTGGCGATTTTCAACAGACAATCACACCAGATATAAGTAGCTGCCTATTACGAACTGTGAGTAGAGAGGAGGTCGAAAATGTTGTTTTTGCTATCAATCCATCAAGCGCATCTGGAAGTGATGGGATGAATGGATGCTTCTTCCAAAAATATTGGGATATAGTGGGTGAAACAGTCACAAAAGAGGTGATGGATTTCTTCATTAAAGGCTCTTTCCCATCAGATTGGAATCATACACTCCTTTTTCTAATCCCAAAGAGAGAAGTTTTGATAGTCATGAATGATCTCAGGCTTATCAGTTTGTGTTCTGCTCTTCATAAGATCATTTCTAAGATATTGGTAGCATGGTTAAAGCATTTGATGCCTAAGTTAATTTTGCCATCTCAATCTGCCTTTGTGGAGAAGTGGCTGATTTCGGATAATATAATTATTGCACATGAGCTTATCTACTATTTGAGAACACACGACCAAATATCGAAGGAGTTTATGGGCATTAAAACTGATATCTTGAAGGCCTATGATAGGATCGAATGAAATTATGTTATGGCTCAGCTCCAAGCTCTCGGCTTTCCATCTCGTTGGATTGAATGGGTCATGTTTTGTGTTCAATCAATTAACTACTATATTCTTATCAATGGTCCAGCTCATGGACACTTTTCTCCGGGAGGTTTACGTCAAGGAGATCCGTTGTCCCCTCTGCTTTTTATCTTGTGCACTGAAGGTTTAATTCACCTCTTGAATAGAGCAGAACGTGATGGCTCAATTCAAGGAATCCAATTTTTATATATGGATCCTTCGATACATCACTTATTATTCGCATATGATAGCCTTTTTCTATCTAAGGCAACGATGGAACAGAGTAAAGCTTTACGAGAGGTTCTTTCAGTTTATGAAACAACTTCAGGTCAAGTCATTAACACCTCAAAATCATCTATATCATTCGGCAACAAGGTGGATAAGTCTGTTAAATCGAGCATTCAATCTGCTTTGAACATCCATACAGAAGGTGGAACGGCTAAGTATTTGGGACTTCCTGAATGCTTCAGTGGTTCTAAGGTTGAGATGCTTAGCTACATCTAGGAAAAGTTGAAAGAGCATTTATCAAGTTTCTCTAGTCGTATGCTTTCACAAGGGGGAAAAGATGTCTTGATTAAATCTGTGGTGATATCTATGCCGGTTTATGCAATGTCGATTTTTAAGCTTCTGAAATCCTGCTGTCAAAATTTAACATCTGCAGTCTCAAATTTCTGGTGGAATATGTCTAATGACAAGAGAAAAGTTCATTGGATTTCATGGGAACGCATATGTCTTACTAAAAAGGATGGTGGATTGGGCTTTCAAAACATTGAGTTTTTTAACCAAGCCCTTTTAGCTAAGCAAGCTTGGAGAGCCCATTTTGAACCTGACAGTTTGTTTGCGAGGGTTTTAAAGAGTCGCTTTTATGCTGATTCTGAGTTTCTTCAAGTTGGTCTGGGGAAACGTCCTTCGTTTGCGTGGAGGAGTCTTATTCATGGAAGAAATCTCTTAACTCAAGGGTTGTGCAAGATGATAATTAATGGAGAATCAACTTTTGTTTGGACAGAGGCCTGGATTCATGATCGTGTGATGAGACGACCTTTGATCAAACCCCTCCTCTTCAACGTCAACATGAAGGTATCGGAGTTACTAAATTCTCAGACTAAAACGTGGGACAGAGCAAAACTGAATGACAATTTCTTCCCTGCAGATGTTCAACGAATACTGAAGAAGAAACATGTTTATAACCAGCAAGATTTTTGGGTTTGGTCTCATAATCGAAGTGGGAAATATTCAGTTAAATCTGGTTATTGGCTCAACACAAGACTGTCCAAACCTCTTCTCCTGCTAGAAGCAAAGGCTCAACCCTCTTCAAACCCAATAAAAGAGTGGTTGTGGAAGGTAAAAACGACTCCCAAAATTAAAATATTTATGTGGAAGGCCATGAGTAGAGCCCTGGTTGTAGCTGATTCGTTAAATGCTCGAGGTATGCAAGTCGACACAAGATGTCAGCTTTGTGGTTTAGAAGGAGAAGATGTTAATCATGTTCTTTTCAATTGTACAAAAGCTCGACAAGTTTGGGCAATGAGTTGATTTCCCCTTCCTCATTCAAGTTTTAGTGCATCCTCTCTTTTTCAAATATGAATCACCTTATTGAGGTCTATAGAATGGCAGCAATTCCTGTTGAGGTTCGAAGATTATTTCCCTGGATCCTTTGGGTCTTATGGAAAAATCAAAACAGGATGCTCTTTGAAGGAATACATTTTGATGTGAGAACTAGTATTAATAAGGTGTGGGATGATCGCTTGGAATGGTTTAATGCTCAACAGGATGAAGACCAATCTTCTGTTGATCCTGATCGAAGTACAAATATTGCTTCCAATCAAAGTTCATAGACCCCTCCAATGGAGGAATGGCTCAAGTGAAATGTGGGAGTCTCATGGTCAAATAGAAAAAGAATATGTGGTGGATCATGGATTTTGCGTGATCAACATGGGATGGTGTTACTACATAGTCGCAGAGCATTTTCTTTCGTCGACGATCTTGTCGATGCGAAACAAAAATGTTTACTATGGGCTATTCAAAGTATGAAGAGCCATCATTTTGAGAGAATCATATATGCTATAGAAGCCTCAGAGTTGGTTGGTGCTTTGACGAGACCACCAGATTGGCATGTATTCAAAGGATATACTATGGAGTTATTGGAAGCTTTGCGTGATTTTACTTATTGGAAGGTGGAGTTGTCGACCCATTCTTCGAACCGGAGGGCTTTTTTAATAGCGCGTAGTGTTACCGTTGAGGAGAGATGGCGTTCATACGTTGCTACTGGTCCGCCACAGTGGTTAGAACCCATCATTGATAGTGAGAAACCTTGAGCTCAGATCCACTATATTGGCACTGTTCATCTTCTTCCTTGGATCCTATTTCCCATGTTTCCCCTTGTTCTGTTTTCTTAATGTTTCCTTTAGTCATATGCTCTGTTTTTCTTTTTATTTATGCTTCTTTGTAAGGATGTGGTTCTTTATGCCTATTAATGAAAGATGATTCAAAAAAATGATGGTTAGAGTCTATGAATGATTAGAGTCGATGGATGACTAGAGTCGATGGCTTGTCATTGTCGACATTCCATAAATAAAAATGAAATTATTAATAAATTTAATGTCTTTTAATAGTAAATTTAATGAGTGTATAAAAAAAATATTGATTACGGGATGATTTTTGAAAAGTTAAATTTTGGAAATTTTCATATTTTTGTCGGATGTTTATGGAAATATTACCTTGTTGTGTAATTTATACCTTGACATGCAAGTTTGTTAATACTATATATTAAAACTTAAAATCTATGTTGTAATATACATCTTTAAAAGTATAAATGATTTGTGGTCTCTACTTAGTTTTGATTTCATCAATGATTTATCTCCTTTATGAAGTTTTTGGAGGATAAATGTGAATATTTTACATGTTTGACGTCAATGTGATCCAACATGTGAAACACTCGAAGCAATTCTTGTTGATGAAAAGATATATTATCATTTAATCTTATAAATCATAATTTGTACGTATTTCATATAATATTTCGTTGAGTTAAGTTTCATGGTAATTGTTATTGTAAAATCTCATGCACGAAAAAATGTTTTTTTAAATATATGGAATAACCGAAGCATACACTCTTGTACTTTACGAAATAATGAACTTGTTTTACACACTATGGATTATTATGTTTCATGCATATGAAAATATAGTCTGCCAAATTTAAAATATTTATCTTACATAATTTATTTTTAAAAAAATAATTTATTTTTCTATAATACATGGTAATAAAATACATGCGTTAGTGTTATATGACTATGTGCAAAGATTGAAATCAGTTCTGATTGCTAATCAGCGTTGTGAGCATATTGCTTTGATTGATAATCAGCGCTGTAAGCATATTAGTGGATTTTATTATTTATAATTATCTTATAACAATTTAAACATAAAATAAAAATATTGATATAAAATACGTATTTCAGATTAAAAACAAAGTTCATGAAAAAAACATGAGTGGGTTGAACAAAATTAATTAGGTAGATGCATAATCATCTTATACTATTTTGAGAACAAAGTGAGTAAAATATTAAATATTTACATTCAACATTTTGAAAACTATTTCGTACACATAGACCTAAGAATTGTTTTCTTTATTTAGAAAAAGCATTTGTTTCTCAATATTTGCTAATCAAGCAACTGCATTTTTCATTTTTTAATTTAATATAATAGAAGATATATAACAAATAAAATTCACATTTAAATTATTATAAATGAAAAATATATTTTATTTTGATAAGTAAACATAAAAAAATATCACATTATAACTAAGTCTTCCATATAATACTTTCACTTAAAGGTGGACATTCGAGCAGACATTCAGGTGTCCATTCAGGTTTATTCAGGTTACAATTTTTCGAGGCTACAGATTTAAGTCCCATTCGTGTATCTGTACATTTTGATTCGGTTCAATTTAGATCTTTGAGGGTTTGATTCGGGTTTAGATACCTGTTTAAATTATATAGAAAAAGAAAAAAAATCTAAATGTACCTAAAAAGCCTAAAAATCCAAGTATTTCTAATAATCCAAGTATTTTTCATGTATTTTAGTTATTTTTATATTAGATCTAAAAATAACTAATATATTTTAGTATATAATTGTAGTTGAGGTATTTTTTGGTACTCAAAATATTTTGGTTCTGGGAGATTGGATATTGCAGTTTTGCATCCATTCATTTACCGATTTCAGTTTCAGATTTGATATCACTTTTTGGATTTGATTCGCCTTAGTTCTTCGGATCCATGAATTTTATCTACATCCACTTACACCTGCGAATTCATGGAGAACCACCTAATTAACACTAGTCAACAAAATTAATCATATTATTAAAATTTTAGATAACCTCAAAAAAAAATCCTTACACCAAAAAAAAAAAAATTTCAATTTTTAATAACAACACAAAAAATAATTTTGATGAGTTATGGATCGACATAAACATTATCGTAGTTAAGATTATAACTTTAACGGATCAAATGTTAAAATTTGCATAATATTTCGATATTGTAGTTGACATTGCACCTATAATGTTTTAAAATACATATTGTTGTAATTGGTTTGGTCTTCTATGTCTAGTTTTAGTTGCATATTGTTTTGACTGGTTTAGTTGAAACATTCGAAACCAGGGACAAACCGGAAATCAGGGTGATTGAGGAATCGGTTAAGGAGAATAAAAGAAACGGTGTCGTTTCTTGGAGACTTCTCTGAAATTTTAAATCAACAAGAAGCTGAGCTAAAGATCAGAAGGGGATAAGTTCAAAGATAGAAGTCATTAGAGGGAGTAACGATCTTCTGGTGAGAGTTCAAGAGAGATTGGGTTTTTGATATCTTTCTGGGTTTTTCCTTCTTTCTTCTTTTCTCTAAGAAATCTTGTAATCTTCTTCGACTGTTCTGTGGGAATAGGGAGATCGAGAGGGTGAGGTTGGGTGAGAGGAAAGTGATCGGAGAGAATCTTGTATCACCGGAGAACTTTTCTGATTAGTGGATTCCGAGTATCTCCTCGGCCAGACGTAGGGTGGTGATTTGCCCCCAAACTGGATAAATCGCGTCTTGTTCATTGTTCTAAAGTTCTTTACTAGATTCTTGAGAAGAATGTTAGATTAGATCCATAGATTAGGGATTTGGAATCGACAAAATTAGAGCTAGATTTTACAACAATTGGTATCAGAGCATAGGTTTCTAGGTCTAAGTTCTTTCAATTCGATTGATTCTTCTTAGCGATGTCATCGGTAAAGATGGAGGTGGAGAAGTTCAATGGAGTGATCGATTATAATCTGTCGGAGGAGATGATTCTTGCTCATCTGGAATTGCTTGGGTTAACAGAGGCATTAATAACTCAAGAGGAAGAACTGGAAAATAAACTAGTGTCGATGAAAGAAGAAGAAGACACAAAAGGAAAGGGGTTGAACCGGATCCAGAAAAGAAGGGATCTGTCAAGACAGATCAAGCTTTAGCCAAAAAGGAAAGGAAAGTACAAAGTACTTGTGAGTGTTTGGAAGAGACGAGGAAACTGGTGGCACAAAGGGATGGGTGTGTGACACAGATATGACGAGGATTAACACGTGGAGCTGATGTGTCAAGTTCGTGAAAATATGGAAAGAAGAGAAGATTTACGTATCTTGGAAGATAGCGTCAAGATTCTCTAGGTCAAGGAAGAACACCTATTTAAGAGAGGAGATTACAAAGAGAAGGGTGTGCGTTTTGTGAGAATAAAAGTTCTTGAGAGAAAAAGTTATTAGGGTTTTTGGGTGAAACAAGAAGTTGTTGCTACTTTCTAGCTAGGAAGGTTTTTAGATATTGGTCAGTCGTTTTAGCCGAGAAAGCGGTGAACAT